>JAODTK010003474.1:0-14560 GCA_026419785.1 Sclerodactyla briareus | reverse complement strand
TGGTGTGTGTTGTGTGGTTGTGTGTGTGACGCCCAGCGTGTGTAAACACGATAACTTGATCAGGTCGGAGTAGATCGGGCTTATATTGTATGTGTGTTCCCCATGATGAGTACATTGATTCCCTATTGTTTTGGGGTCAGGTAAGAGGTCATTGAGGGTCACTAGAGGTCCCAAGTATGAAACCTTGTAAAACACGATAAGTCAGAATTGTTGGTCAGAATCAATTGAAAATTTGTGTAAGCTTCTTAGGGGGGGACAGGAAACCCTATCATTTTTGGTTCAGGTCAGGGGGATTTTGGTCCAAAAATAGAAAATTTGTGAAAAGTCGAACTTTTTTTTTGGCCAATTTTGCTTGTAAACACGATAACTCTAATCCACTTGGATGGATGGATAAAGCTAATACTTGGTCTGTGTGTTACTCATGATGAGTGCATGAACCCTATTGTTTTGGGTTCAGGTCAGAGGTCATCTGAGGTTCAACAGAGGTCAAAGTCTGAAAACCTGGAAACAGCTAAGTCCAGAAGGTGGTCTAACAAGCTGAATTTAGTGTTATAGCTTTCTCGTGGAGAAGTATGGGAACCCTATTGTTTGGTTCAGGTCGGTGAAATTTGGTCAAAAATAGAAAATAGAGAAATGATTTGGCCAATTTTGGTTGTAAACACAATAACTCAACCCCACTGGATGGATGAAGCTCATCTTGTATGGTGTTCCATGAGATACATGGGGGAACCCTATGTTTTGGGCGGTAAGGGCAGAGGTCATTGAGGTCAACAGAGGTCAAAGTCTTGAGCACATTGTAACACGAATAGGTCAGAATGGTTGGTCCGATCAGATTGAAATCGGGGATAGCTTTCTTATGGGGAGTGAAAGAAACCCGATTGTTTTGTTCAGGTCGGGTGTGAATTTTCCGGTCGAAAAGAGAAAAATGAAAGGAATCTTTGGCAATTTTGGCCTTAAACACGATAAACTCCACCCAAATCGGATGGATGAAGCAGATGTGGTATGTGTGTCCTAAGATAGTACATGACCATATGTTTTGGGCTCAGTCCGAGGTCATCTGAGGTCAGCAGAGGTCAAAGTCTGAAAACCTTGTAAACACATTAAGTCAAGAATTGTTGGTTGATCAGGTTGAGATTTGGTGTGTAGCTTCTTATGGGGAGCAGAAAGAAGCACTATTGTTTTTGGTCCAGGTCGGAGGTGATTTTTGGTCAAGAATATGAAAGTTTGTGAAAAGTGAATTTGAACCAATTTGACTGGTAAACATGATTAACTCGACTCCACCAGATGGATGGAGCTCATGCTTGGTATGTGAGTTCCAGGATGATACATTAACCCTATGGTTTGGGCAGGTCAGAGTTCATTGAGGTCACCAGAGGTCAGAGTCTGTGAAACTTGAAAGTTAGGGTGTGTAGCTGCCTCATCAAGAGTATAGGAGGCCCTATGGTTGGTGTGGAAAAGGGAAATTTGTCAGACGGTATGGTTCCCATAATGAGGGGTGCAATCTCCTTGTCCTTGTGTATGGCTATAGGTGTCAGAAAACAGTCAAGAATCACTAAGACCTTTGCTTTATGGTTACACAAACTATCTGTTTTTTTGTCCAATACCAAGTTCTTGAAATTTTGGCATTCAGTGGTTAGGTTTGTAAGTTCATTGTTCTGTCTCTCTCAGCGACTGAGTTTGGTCCAAGTTTTGCTGGGTGTGATGTGAGGTATGGTGGGTGGATGTTGGTGGTTTTTGTATTTTTGTATGTTTTTGTTGTGTCTTTATTGTGCAATCGTTTATGGGGGACCCCATTGGAAATGGGTCATCTTTTTGGGTGTTTTTCTCTGTGACTCTATTGTTTCAATCGGTCTTTTGTACTATGTTAAGTTTTTATTTATCTGTATTGCATATCACTGTGTTTTGGACCTATAGAGCACAAATAAACAAGACAAACAAGCAATAGACAACCCAATTATTGAGCCCTGATTAATGGATTGGTCGTGTCAGGTAGTTAAGGCGTCTCAAATTCAATGTGTTAGCATTTTTTGCGCCCTGAAAATAATGCACATCATTTGATGCATGCTCAAGTGTTGGCATCCAGCAGTGTGCACCCCCCACATCAGAATAGATATGCCATCTTTAGCTCCTGTACCAAATAATAGATTCACATTTTGGAATCCAAACCAGCTTGTTATCCCCATGCTCCATATTTTCACCAGTTCCAGTGATATTATATCCATTGGTGTATGTGGTACCTGTATGTTGGTTGATGGACTTTCTATTCTGCACATAGTCCTTGGACTTTACTCTTTACAACTGTGGCAGCCCTCAGATATGACAAAACAATGAATAATTGATAAAAGTCATGGTTAATGGTAAAACAGCAAATTTGTTTTAATTTTGAAACATCAATATCTGTATCATGTTTGTCCTCAGATAGTTGCATACATGGTAATGTCCATTATGAGTGCCGTTTGCAGCTGGGGGCGCTCTTTGGGATATACTGATTAGATGTCTCAGAAGGGCGTACTACTATAGATTTACAGATACGTAGGTCTATCTTCATTCTCTCTCATTCATACAGGAGACAGGATATGTTGTAGGCAAGATTTGCAGAAAATGAAAACGGCTTAACGGGCCATACATTTTGAAATCACTCTGCGGAAAGCTGATTACTGAGCCTACTCAAAATACGAAGATAGTGTCAAGTCTTCTCTTATTGATTCCTTAACGAATCAGGGAATTATGCAGTCACGTCCGTTTGTATGGGTGCAGATGGTGGGTAGTGACACCAGCTGGCACAAGCTCGGACCTCACCCTGATGGATGAAGCCTCCATTACTTGGTTATGGTGTTCCCATAGTGGTATGATTCCTATTGTTTTGGGTGCAGGTCAAATGTCATCTGAGGTCGCCAGAGCAAGTTGGGAAAACCTTTGTTAACATGATCCAGAACGTGTTGAATCCGATTCAAGCTGAAATTTTGTATGACATAGCGTCCCTTGAGGAAAATGCTATTGTTTTTGGTGTTGGACCAGGGGCCATTTGGAGAATTTCCTTGTTGTCTGTCTGAAGAAATTCAGGTGGAGACTTAGTGGTAAATATGGCGTGTGTAAGTGCCATGTGTGTGGTTGGTGTCCACTTCTCGTTAGCAGGATATATTGCGAACGGTAAGTGCAATTGCGACAAAGATTTCAGGGTAGCATAGGGGTCGGGAGAAACGGATCTGATTAGATTTTGGGCCACAAAAGTCAATAAATTAAGTAAGGTTAATAGCCATATTTTATGTAATTTATGGTTTAGGCTAGTTAGACAATATTACAGATGAACCGTAGGGCTATGGTATGGTTTGGACATAGATGCGGGATATAAGAGGAAATGAACTGATTAGTTTTCAGCCATAAAATAGGGGAATTTGAGTTGTCTTCATTTGCATATTCAAGGATTCAAAGTTTGTCGGATTTTCAAAAAATTGTGAATATGGTCTACCTCAGTCCCAAAACTTTTTAACAAAGATTTGGGGTCATGGAGGTCATTCAACATGCCATAATTATGTGAAATCTTCAAGTTGCTTGGATTTTCATGAAACTTGGTAAAATTGCCTAAAATTTGCAATGGATTGTACCCTATTGTTTGGGGTCAGGTCAGAGGTCACCAGAGGTCAAAGTATGAAAATTGTGATGAATGAGAAAGTCCAGAACGCTTGTCCAATCAAGCTGAAGATTGCGTGTAGATTTCTTGTGGGGAGTGAGAGTACAAGCACCCCCGATGTTTTTTTGCAGTTCCAGGGAGTCATTTATGGGGGAAAATGGGGATGTTTTTGAAAAAATAATTTGGCAATTTTAGCTTTGTGAAAGAGGAGAACTTGACCCAACCTTAATGGATGAAGCTCAAGAAGTTCCTGGATCTGATTCAGGTTGAAATTTGCAGCTTCTAGGGGAGTACAATTAGCCCCATTAAGGTTGGGGTGGGATCTGGGGGAGGATTATGCAATGTGAAAAAGTGATTTTTCATGCACGTACCAAGTTAGAACTGTAAAATAGACTCATGCTGGTATGTGGCTGCATTTTTCAAAGAGAAACATGTCCCTATATTGTCTGGGCACCAGGTCAGCGGTCATCTAGCTGGCAGAGAGGGCAAAGTCGATTGCTACGCTAGGTCCTTTCTGGAAGATATATAAGCAATCCACAAAATATATCAGTTGTATCCACTTTATTTGAGTCAGGTCAAAGGTAATTGAGGTTAACACACGGTAAGTGAAAGGTCATAAGGCAGTCAAGAATCACTAAGCCTTTTGGCTTTCTAGTTTATGTTTTTAGCTCACCCAGGCATTCGTGCTGGGTGAGCTATTGTGATTCCTGCATGTCATCTATCGATCTATCTATCGATCTTTCTAGAATTTCTATATGTCGGTCTATCTATCTGTCTTGTCTGTCTGTCTGTCAACAAATTGATTTCAAATGCTACTCGTACGGTGTATGGTGGATCAATGATGAAACTTGGTCACAATGATCACCGAGGGAAGGGGCATCTGGGCTGTTCAGGAGTCGAGGTCAAACGGTCACCTAGGTGTAAATTTCGGCCATTTGCGAAAAAACGCCAAAATACTTATCCTGCTACAGTTCAAATCGGATTTTCATGAAACTTGGTCAGTATTCTCGGTGACCAATTTTTCATACGGGGTGTCAGGGAATTCAAGGTGCAAAGGTCATTATGGGTCGGTCATTTTGGCAGAAAAGTGAATGTTTTGGTTAAAACAAACAAAAATGCTTCTTCTCCTACAGATGAATTGATGATCGTGATCGTGGTCAGTATGATAGGTTGGACCAATGGTACATGCAAGATGTCCGGAATTTGGAATCGAAGGTCATTTAGTGGTCAGTTTTGGTCATTTGTTCGAACAGTCAAGCGGCTTATATACAGTTTAAAATTGGATGCTGCATGAAACTGGGTCATGCATGATCTGTGGCTAATATTACATACAGGAATGTTCAGGAAATTTGAGGTCGAAGGTCTGATCTAGGGGTCATTTGGCCAAAAAGCTCATTTTAGCTCAAAACCTGCTCCAATGCATTTTGTTAGCATTTGTGCTACGCCTTGAACATATCATCATCAGGTGTAGGCAGGCATCTGTGTAACCGCGTCAGTGGGGGCACGCCCAGGGGTGGCACAGGGGGGGGGGCGCAGGCTCCCCCCACATCAGATAGATATGCCATCTTTAGCTCCTGTACCAATAATACTCACAATTTTTTGGAATCCCAACCAGCTTGTTATCCCTGCTCCTAATAATTTTCCCCAGTTCCAGTGATTTATCTCATGGTGGATGTTGTGGTACCTGTAGGTTGGTTCGATGGACTTTCTATTCTGCAACCTCAGTCCTTGGACTTACGCTTTACAACTTTGGCAGAAGCCCTCATAATGACAAACAATTATAATTGATTAAAAGTCATTTGTAATGGTAAAACCACAAATTTTGTTTCTTTGAAACGCAATATCTGTATTCAATGTTTGCTCCTCTAGAGAGTGTGCATACCTGTTATGTCGGCTCGTTATACCTATTAGTGCCGTTGCAGCTGGGGGCGCTCTTGGGATATACGCTTCGATGGTCTCAGAAGGGCGGCTACTACTATAGATCAGCTACGTAGGTCTACTCTTCATTCTCTCTCATTCATACAGGAGACGGATCTTGTTGTAGGCACGATTCAAATTAGCATAGAAAAATGAACGTCTTCCCCTTTCCGGCTCAATCATTTTGAATCAACTCTGCTGAAAGCTTATTACTTGAAGCCTACTCAAAAAATACGAATATAGTTCAAGTCTTCTTATTGATTCCTTAACGAAGTCAGTGGAATCTATGCGTCCGTCATTGTTGTATTGTGCATATGTTTGTAAATGTGACACCAGCTGGCACCAGCTCGACCCCACCCTGATGGATTAAGCTCATACCTTGTATGTTTGTTCCCCAGTGAGTTTATGATTCCTATTGTTTTGGGGGCATGTCAATGTCCATCTGAGGTCGCCAGAAAGGTCAAGTTGGAACCTTTGTTAACCATGATCAGAACTGGTATGATCCGATCAAGCTGAAATTTTGTATGACATAGCTTCTTATAGGGAAAATGCTATTGTTTTTGGGTGTTGACCATGGGCCATTTTTGGAGAATTTCCTTTTTTGTCTTGCTAATGAAATTCAGGTGGAGACTTAATGGTCACTATGACGTGTGTTTGTGCATGTGGTGGTGTGGTGTGTGGTCACACTTTCCCCCTTCTCGTTAGCAGAATATCTTTCGACGGTAAACAAAATGCAATTTCGGACAAAATTTCCAGGGTAGCATCGGGGTCGGGAGAACACGAAATCTGATTAGCGTTTTGGCACAAAAGTCACTTATTAAGTAAGTAATTAGCCTTATTTTATGTAATTTATTGTTTAGCTCGTGAGCAGATTACAGATGAAACCGTAGTTGCTATGGTGCCTTGGTTGGCACAATAGAATGCGGGATATAATAAGATGACTGAACGATTAGGATTTTCAGCATAAAATATTGGTAATTGAGTTGTCTACTAATTTGCATAATTCAAGCGAAATTCAAAAGTTTTCGGATTTTCAAAACTTGGTTGAATATGGCTACCTTCAGTTCCCAAAACTTTTTAACAAAGATTTGAGGTCAATGGAGGTCATTCAATCATGCATAATTCATGTAAAATCTTCAAGTTGCTTGAATTGTCAGCAACTTGTTAAATTGCCTAATTGCAATTGGATTGGTACCCTATTGTTTTGGGGTCGTCCTAGGTCACCAGATTCAAGTTATGAAAATCGTGTGAAGAGGAAGTCCAGAACGCTTGGTCCAATCAAGCTGAAATTTGGCGTGTAGCTTTCTTGTGGGGAGTACAAGCACCCTATTTTTTTTGTGCGTCCAGTGGGGTGGGCATTCGGGGGGAAAATGGGGATTGTGAAAAAATTATATTTTGGGCAATTTTAGCTTGTGAAAGATATAACGTGACCCAACTGAATGATGAAGCTCAAGAAATTCCTGGTCTGATTCAGGGTGAAATTTGCAGGCTTTCTTATGGGGAGTACAATAGCCCCATTAATGTTGGGGTGGGATTTTGGGGGAGGATTATGAAATTGTGAAAAAGTTGATTTCTTTCATGGCATTTTCTGTACCAATTTAGACTTGGTAACATAATGACTCATGGTTGGTAGTTGGTGCATTTTCCAGGAACATGGTCCCCAGATATTGTCTTGGGCACAGGTCAGATCGGTCATCATACTGCAGGAAGAGGCAAAGTCCCGAATGCATGCTATTCCTTTTCTGGAAAGTACTATAAGCAATCCCACAATAATATCAGTCTGGAATCCACCATTTTCTGTGAGTCAGGTAGGTAACTGAGGTTAACAACCTTTAAGTAAGGTCATAAAGGCATCCCAAGGAATCATAGCCTTTTGGCTTTCCTAGTTTATGTTTTTTAGTCTCACCCCGCATGGTGCTGGTGAGCTATTGTATCCTGCATGTCTATCTATCGATCTATCTATCGATCTTCTATCTATCTATATGTCTGTCTATCCTATCTGTCTGTCTGTCTGTCTGTCAACAATTGATTAAAATTGCTACTCCTACGGTGTAGGGTGGATCATAATGAAACATTTGGTCACAATGACACTGAGGGAAGGGGCATCGGGCTGTTCAGGAAATGTCGAGGTCAACCGTCACCTAGGGGTAATTTTCGGCCATTTTGCGAAAACTCCAAAATACTTCTCTGCTACAGTTCAAATCAAATCGGATTTTCATGAAATGGTTCAGTATTCTCGGTCCCTTTTTTGGGGGGTTCAGGAATTCAAGTCAAGTCATCTAGGGTCATTTTGCCGAAAAAGGTGATTTTTTTTTTGGTAAACAAAACAAAATGCTTCTTTCTCCTACAGATTGAATTGAGATCGGATCGTTGGTCATATTATCGTTGACCAATGGTACATGCAAGATGTTCGAGGACTTTGGAATCGAGGTCATCTAGTTGTCTTTTGGTCATTTCTGTCGAAACATCCAAGCGGCTTTCTTCTACAGTTAAAATTGGATGCCCATGAAACTGGGTCAAGCATTATCGTGACTAATAGTACATACAGGATTTTCAGGAACTTTGAGGTCCAGGTCATCTCGGGTCATTTTCTGCCAAACTCATTTTTAGCTCAAACCAGCTATGCTGGTTGCGCTAGTCATGTCTAGCTATCTAGCTATCTATCTATCTATCTATCTACTATCTATCTATCTATCTATCTACTATCTAATCTACTACTTCCTTTGTTGTCACAATTTGAATCTTGGGCTCCTGCCAATGTCCTTTTTGTTGGCTGCCAATTGATC
Organism: Sclerodactyla briareus; assembly: GCA_026419785.1. NCBI lineage: Eukaryota > Metazoa > Echinodermata > Holothuroidea > Dendrochirotida > Sclerodactylidae > Sclerodactyla > Sclerodactyla briareus. The sequence continues at coordinate 6,226 of JAODTK010003474.1, read as the reverse complement.
AATCTTTGATGGAAATGGTTAACCAACGTCCTTGGACATAATGGTCATTGACTCTAGGACATTTCTGACCTTGTGAAGGTCAAGGTCCAATGTCATTAAAGCATCACTAATTGGCAATTTTGTTCAATACAAAATGATCTTCTCCTACAAAAAGCATAGATTGGTCTTGACACCATTCATAATTGTTCCTTGAGTAGTGCTCCCCTTTCAGATTGTACACAGATTTTTTGTATGGTGCCCTAATATAATGAATGCCATTGGATTAAACAGTAACTCTGGTGAAAAGAGTATTTAGGCCCTTAAAACGGTCCTACTTTTGAGGATGTGTACGAACTTGGAAACCTGTTCATTGACCCTTGGGACCCCACTTTGACCTTGTGAAGGTAAAATTCAAAGATCATTAGAGTGGAAAAAGGGACTACTTTGTTTGAATCTACAAATGCATTTTCCTCCTATGAGAGGATTGGATTATTCTCAAATTACATTCTAATGTTTTTCTCGAAAAGTGACTCTCCATGCCATGTTCACAAAATACATAGTCATTATCTGAGGTAGTTTAAGATTCATTTTATGGAAAAGTTGACATATTCCCAAGATCCTTTTCATTTCTTCCATAATCACTCGAGATCTGACCTCCGCAATCTAGTTAGTTACTGAGATCTCATTGTCGAACCCGGGAAATGCCAATTCCATGGACGGACCGACGATTCGCGTAGGGCACACCGATAGGGCTATTCCATTATGTATTATGGCTTTCCTATAGTAAGCAGGGGATATGGGACTTGAGTCATTAGGATATATTTTAGAAATGGAAACTTCAAATTTTTTGTAAGATCCGCGATCAATAGACTTGAAATCAGTGTTTTTGGAGCATACTGGAGCAGCGAAGTTTGAAGCACGGGCTTCGTAGCGTTGACCGTAATACCCATAATGTAGCGCCTAGGCCTATTACTGCTAGTACAGCAGTACTCAGTCTTATCGATAATAGTCACACTACAATCCCGCCATGGTTTGGAGAGGTGAGTATCGGAACAGCTCGATATTTTTGCGCAATCTTTGCTACCCTCATATAATTGTGTGTCAGAAATCGTTACAAACTGGGACAGAGAGAAAATCTTACTATTTTTTTTAGCTCAAACCAGCTATGCTGGTTGACGCTATTTGAATCTGCATGTCACCCTATCTTTCTATCTCATGCTATCTTCGTGTGTCTTTAACAATTGCCTTTTGGCCCCCAACAGTCATTCTTTTGTGATGGATGTCGACCAAACTTGGGACACCATGTTAATTTGACCCCTGGGACATGTTTTACTTTGTGAGGTCAAGGTCATGTCATTAAACGGGCATTATAGGCCATTATTTATCACCTGCTCCTCAACTTTAAAAATGTAGTCTCTTCCTACAAATTTTGATGCACCGTCCTGATGTTCCGAGTATGTGAGGTCAACACCTTCGGGTGTTCCGGAATTTTTCGGTCCAAGGTCCCACTTAGGCCCATTTTAATGAATTTCACACATAGACCGTCGAAAGCAGTCTCCCTCCCACAAGATTCCATGTGTTGTTCTTCAATTAATCTCTCAGCCGTATGGTCCTATGGGTGGAGGGGCAATATGGGTTGTTCCAAGACAATTTGTTTGGGGCTTGCAAAGGCCCATTTTTGGACCTAGGGGTCCATTTATGACATACTGTACTGCAAAATCTATTGTCTAGTCTCCTAGGACAAATTTTGTTGTACAATGCTGATGTTCAGTGATAGTGATGGTCTAATTACTGTACCTCATGGTGCCCAGGGTATTAGGTCCTCCGGTCCCCCTGTGTTGGGCGCCCCTGCGCCCCTCATGTGGAACTTCCCACAGAATGCTTCTCCTCTACTCTTACAATTTCAGTGACACAGTTGCTGACATTCATTCCTAATGATGGTCTAAACAGCCCGTACCTCTGGGGTGTTTCAGGATTTTTGGGCCTCAGGCTCAGTTTTGGCCCTAGGGTCCATTTATGAAATACTATTACTGCAAAATCTGTTTCTCCTACAAATTCTGTGACACAATGCTGATGTTTCAATCATTATGGTGGTCTTATAGCTGTACCTTCAGGTGGCCCACGGGCTTAGTCCAAGGCCCACGTGCTGGGCCCTGGGGCCCATCATGTTGGAATTCCACGAAATCTTCTCCTTTACAAATTTCAGTGCACAGTGTTGACATTTAGTCATAATGAAGGTCCACCCGTACCTCTGGGGTGTTCACAGGATTTTTTGGTCTAAAGGTCCCACTTGGCCGTGGCCCTTTTTATAAATTTTCACACAATGTATACTTGAAACTGCAATCTCCTCCAACAGTTGAAATTGATGATCTTCAGAGTTACATGTAATGATCCTTGGTAGAGGGCCATTGCGGGTGTCGTTTTGTGACGGATCTTCACGCTGCCATGTGATTGTTGGTAGCTCATCAGGCCCAGTTTCTGCCCTAGGGGTCCATTCATGTTGGATTACGCATACACTATTGCTCCCTCTTACGTATTTTCGTGCACCGGCTGTTTCATCAGGATAATCGCATCTAGTGTATGGCTAACGCCAGTACTTTGGGGTGGTTCGGTCGGAATTTTGGTCGCACGGTTTTGCTTATCCATTCAGGCCCTTATTTCCGAAATGCGGTCGCAATTTCTCACAATGTACTGAAATGCATCTCCTTCCACAATCTTCGATTGATCTTCTTCAAAATTACATGTAACAGTTCTTGGTTAGAGGGCCATTGCGGTGTTTGGAATTCTTGAGCCTCAACCGGCTGTCCCTCAATATATAGGTCAAAATACTGTCAAAATCTTGTTCTCCTACAAATTCGGTTGCACAGTGTTGATTTCGGTTATAATGAGGTCTATAGCTTAAGAACCTTCGGGTGCTCATGGATTTCGGAACCCATGCTCAGTGTCACTGTTGGCCCGGCGGCCCATTATGGGGAACCTTTATTGACTGCTAAGACATCTTGGCCATATGAAGATCATGGTCAAAAGTCATAAAGTGCACACCATAGCCATAGTTGGAACAACCCAGCTTGAAACATTTATCTCAGTATTAGACATTCATCTCTTTCTGTACATTGTGTTGCAGGTTTGAGCGTAACAGCCGCATTTGTGCTCTAGTGTTTACAATGGACACAGAGTCATGATTCCAGAACTGTTGCATGTACCCATTCTATGTTAACCATGGTGAAATGGGACCAAATTCACTGTAAAATAACGTTTAAATCTGCAATCTGAAAACATTTGAAAATCTTCAAATAATGAAACAGGCTGTAGATGGGTTGATACAACACATTTCACAAAGATTGAATCATGTTTATTTGCAAGTGTCTTCAGATATTCCCTTTCTTATCTAGGCTAAGTGTGGTTCCCCTGTACAAAATCATAGCAAGCTCACTTAGCTTAGGCCTAGGCCCTGCTGCGAGCTACTTGTGGAATTAATAGAGCATTGGACATTACCATTTGTTCTCTATTTAGCACCAAAATACAAATTTGCATGGACAGAACATTCAGTATGGCCAAAAAAAGTGCCGTGGAAGGATTTACCCTTTCGGCGACACTCACGTAGCTATGGGATTTAAGCATGAACGGTAATGTGGCAATGGGGTACATCCCAGCGGGCATGTTACCCCTGTGTTGACAGTGTAACTTGTGTAGTCAGTAGTGTTGCAATTCACTCCAGTAGAGAGTCAGGGAGACAAACTAGGGCAAGAGGGAGGCTGTTGGAGATTGGTATTAGGTGTGGGGTTCAGGGATTGAGGTGTGGGGTTAGAGGTGACGGTAGGTTATATTTTTTGTTTACAACAAATTTGTGCTAACACTGCAATTGGAAATCTACGCACTCCTAGGCCCAATTCGTCAACTGTGTAACAACACTACTAATCTAATACATCGAATGCCAAGTACACATGGGTATCCATACAGTATGCAAACAATGCCGTTTTTGTTTCGCCTAAACTGACAAACTTTCTTTTAGCAGGATTTCTCTGAAACGGTGCGGCCAATTTTACGAGATTTTGTATGTAGTAACATGGTTGAGTGGACACGATCTGAATAATTCTTGGCGCAAAAACTCACCATAAGGAGGGTAATTGGCCTATTTATAATATTCATTGTTCAGCCGGTAGCAAGATTTACAGGTGAAAACCGTACTCGCTAGGTGACTTTGGTTTGGCACATAGTGAAGTAGATGAGGTCGATGAAAACTGATTAGATTTCAGTGTAAAATATGCTCATTATTTGTCTCATTTGTCATAATTTTATGGGAATCCAATGTTTGTCAGATTTTCCTGAAACTTGGTACGTGGAATATATGCCTGAATCCAGTCCCCTATTTATTTCACAGAGATCCGGGTCGATGGAGTCTCAATGTGTCTAATGTGCGTATTTAATGCAAATCTTTAGTTGGTTGGATTGTCATGAACTTGGTCCATTCTCGGTGACCAATTTTTCATACGGGGGTGTTCACGAATTCAAGGTCAAAGGTCATACTAGGTCATTTGCCCGAAAAAAGGTGATTTTTGTGGGTAAAACAAACAAAAATGCTTGTCTTCCTACAATTGAATTGGATGAATGTGATAGTTGGTCAGGATTATCGTTGACCATGGTACATGCAAGATGTTCAGGAATTTGGAATCGAAGGGTCCATCTAGGGGTCAGTTTGGTCATTCAGTTCGACAGTAACGCGGCGTCGCAGTTCAAGTTGGATGCTCATGAAACTGGGTCAGCATTATCGGGACTAATCTACATACAGGATGTTCAGGAATTTACGTGCGAAGCTCATCTAGGGGTCATTTGGCCAAAAAGCTCTTGTTAGCTCAAACCACTATGCTGGTTGAGGTAGTCATTTATCTATCTATTATTCTATATATCTATCTATCGATCTATCATCTATTCTATCTATCTATCTATATATTATCTACTATTCCTGTGTGTCCACAATTGAATCTTGGGCTCCTGCCACAATGTCTTGTTGGTGCCAATTGAATCAATCTTTGATGGATGTGACCAACTGGACATAAGGTCATTGACCTCGGGAAATTTCTTGACCTTGTGAAGTCAAGGTCAATATGTCATTAAAATCACTATGGCAATTTGTTTCAAAATACAAAATGTAATCTTCTCCTACAAAACGCATTAGATTGTCTTTTTAAACTCGTCATAATTGTTCCGTGAGTATAGTGCTCCTTTCAGATTGTACACAGATTTTGATGGTGCCAATTAAATGCCATTGGAGTTAAAAACAGTAACCTCTGGTGAAAAGAAGTATTATATGCCCTAACACGGTCATACTTTGATGGATGTGGACCGAACTCGGGAAACAATGCTTCATTGACCCCTGGGACAACTTGACCTTGGAGGTTCAAATTCAAAGATCATTAGAGTGGAATAAGGGACTACTTTGTTGAAATTACAAAATGCATTTTCTCTATGAAGAGGATTATTGTTCTCAAATTACATTCTAATGTTTTCTCGAAAAAGTGGTGGGGGACTCCCATGGGAATTGTTCACAAATAACAAGTAATGTATCTGATGAGTTTAATGTTCATTTGATGGAAACGTTGAATATTTGGATATTTCCCATGATCCTTTTCATCTCTTCCATAATGCACTCGGAGATATGATACCTCGCAATCTAGTTGTACTGTAGATATATTGTCGACATGACCTCAACCAGACATGCCAATTCCATGGGACGGACCGAGCGTTCGCGTAGGCACCCGAGAAAGGGCTATGCATTAGTATTATGATTTCCTATAGTAAGCAGTGGATAGGGACTGATTCATGAAGATATATTTAGAAATGAAACTCAAAATTTTTATGTAGATGCGATCCAATAGGACCCTGAAAATCAAGGTTTTTGGAGCATACATCGCAGCGAAGTTTTTTTAAGCAACAGGGGGCTCGTAGCGTTGATCCGTAAATACCCATAATTTAGCGCCTAGGCCTATTACTGCTAGCACAGCATTAATACTAGTCTATCGATAAGTAGGTCACAACACGAGCCGCCATGGTTTGGAGAGGGTGAGTATCGGAACAGCTCGATATTTTGCGCAATGTATGCATACTATTATCATCGTGTTTCAGACATCGTAACCCTGCAGGACATGAGAGAAAACACTATTTTTTTAGCTCCAACCAGTGACGTTTGGACTTGTGAAGGTCAAGGTCAAAGGTCAAAAAAGGAAAAAAACCTCCCACCCAAAATTTA
>JAODTK010003470.1:0-10680 GCA_026419785.1 Sclerodactyla briareus | reverse complement strand
ATCAAATATTTTCGAAGGCTGATGGAACTTAATAAGAAAGCTACACACTAAATTTCAGCAACAATAATCAGAGTAATCATGCTGAACGTTATCAAATCACAATTCACACGGATTCCCAATTTCCGTCTCAGTTGACCCTCTCACCAACCCTCGTGGTCATCATGCGTGAACGCACATACCGCGAGTATGAGCTTCATCCTCCATTATATGTTTGCGAGCGTAATTGGCCAAAATATTACTCTTCCACAATTACTGTCTACCAAGGGGGACCTTTGCTCTTGATAAAAAAAGCCACATACCTAATTCCAACTGGGTTCAGACCAAGCAGACTTTAGTTTCAAAAAAAGATTTACAATGATTTCCTACCGCGGCCCACCTCGGGTGGCCTGGGATCTGACCCCAATCTACACCAAAAACAATAGGGTTCTGAACTCGCCCAAGAAAGCTCTTCGTGATCTGTCAACTTGATCAGCACCCGACCATTCTAGACTTTTTTTTTAGGCTTTGACCTCTGATGACCACAACCTGACCCAAAAAAAACAGGGGGGTTAATTATCTACTTCATGGATAAAACACATTACCAAGTAGGACTCCGATCTACACATATCAACTTGATCGAAGAACAATTCTAGACTTATCGTGTTTACAAGGGGTTCAGAATTGGACCCTATGATGGCCTCCGATGACTCTGACCTGACTTGGTAACAAGGGTTTTCAGGACTTTGACCTATCCTTTGCCCCTGATGACCTGTGGCCTGATCTCAACGCATAGGAACTTGTACTTCATGTGAGGGAACCCACTACCAGATATGAGGCTTCATTCCTCTAGGTGGTGGTGAGTTATCATGTAAATTGATCAAATGATCAATTGTTCGCAAGATTCACATATGTGTTGCTCTCCCCTGGTCGGTCATAGAACAATAGGGTTCTGTAATCCCCAGAAGGAAGCTTGAATACGAATTTAACCTAATCGGACCAGCATTCTATCGTGTTAACAGACTAGAAGGGAGAAAATGAATGTGACGATCGGCTAAAGTGTGAATACTGAATGTGTGCATCTTTCTCCATAAACGTACACATTCATATCAGGCAAGATCTTGCGGGCACATCCCAATATGTAAACTGAGTCCGTCGCCTTACGAACGCTTGGCGACAGCAGCTGAGGCTAAGAGAACTGCATACAATCAAGAAAGAAAACGAAACTGTCGCCCAGAGACAGGCATGTATGGATCCCAGGCGAAAAAAAAGACATCTGCCCGCAATCGCGCCTCACTCTTCTTGCTGGCACCTGGGGCTTGGTGGCTTCGATCCGAATCGGAGGTTAGGGGGGGGGGGCGACGAAACGGACTGACTGAAAGTGAATAGCTGAGTGAAGCGCCACCATTGTTTGGCGCAGAGAGTGAAGGGGAAATAGGGGATTTCTTATACCACCGAGATCTCCGAAAATGGCACTTTACCGGGCTAATGGCAAAACATATCCCCGTGCCATTCCAATTGAAAGAAGTTATGTTGAAGAGGTGTCTCCTGCCCCCAAACCAAATATATGGCAGACAATTATAGCAACACAGCATCTACACGGCATCTCTATACTTTTATGGAAGATTATGTCAGGGGCATGGGATTGCAAGCTAAATTACAAGAACCCACTGCAAGTGTACAATTCACCCGCGGTAAAAGGTGGTGGAACTAGAAACGCAGCCCCCTTCATGTTAGCCATTCCATCATCTGACCGGCAAAGGACAATATGTTGAGGGAATGTGGAGAGATTTGATTTGCAGGGTATAATGGAGCCCACACGATCGCTGTCACGGCTCGTTGAGAAGTGTATGAGAGAAGATAGGTTCACTCAGTCGGCTCAGACAGCAGGACATGGTAGCCTACTTGCCTACTTTCCGGTGTTAGCTTTGAGGGTGAGCCAGGTGGCCGTCGTATCTAGGATTTTCCCGTGAACTGAAGTGTCCACACTATCTAAGCGGAGCACAATCACGGCTGGGGCGGATCGCGTTAGGGGACTTGTTTCGGTTTTTTTTTTTAGACGCCCAGTTCCGGAAAATCCACTGTGAGGTGGCAATACCGGACAAAAGCTTTGGTGGAACGCCCCTCAATAGGTTTCATAGTGTTTTGAATTATGATTTGAGAGTCGATTTCACTGTGTTGCAGCGCCCTCTGGGCGGTTTAACACGCGTGGAATACCTTCTAATGCGTTCAAAGGACTATGGAACGTTCGTAATTATTAGGGAAGAGCGTTAGTTTGGGCGAAACGGAAAAGAAGGAGTTTATTGCGATTACGTAATGTTCATGGCGGGACCAAAACCAATGACCGAGGGTCTTGGAACCGTAAACAACAAACAGATCCGACTTGCTCAGAGTCGTTTCGGGGGAGGGAAACGATTACAAACAAACCAACCAACCAGACCAGTTGCCACAATCGTTCGAGTTGGTGTGCACGATTGCAGTTTGTAGCAGACATATGAAAGTAAGTTCTCCCCTGTCAGGACGAGGGCTTTAATTTAAATTCATGTGTTAGAACTTATGAAGCGGTTAATATTACACGTTATGGCTAGGTAACGTCACGGACAAGTTCGTACTAGTATCACAGTACTAGAGAGGTAAGGTTTCTTTAGGCTACTCCTGGGCTAGGTCCCTAGGCTCGCGACTTCATCATGAGTCATGCTCTGTACTGTACCTAGGCCTAGGGCCCAGTCCTTCCTGCACAAATTAATAGGGCATAGGCCCACATAGCAATAAACACAGTCGCGTCATCTTCCCACAATCCCACAACTGAACCTGTGCTGCAATGCAGGTACATTCATACGATGAAGAGTGGTGACCTAGTTTTGAAATGAACTTTGTTTCCCAATTTGCAAGTATAAAATTAATAATATTGGAGCAAATTTAGTTAAAATGCCGGGTTCATGATCCTAATCCTAGGTCAACGAAGATTTAATTTGTTTTATCTAGCCTAACTTATAGGCCTATACAATTTATTGTATTAGTGTAGTAGAATAGGAAGTTTTGAGTAAATGAATGAATAGGCTAGGTTGACTTGCAATACATGTTGTACTGGCCATAAGGGTGGTACTAATGTTGACACTGGCCATTGTGGAGAAAACAGACGTTAGGGCCGTAGTTCACACTGAATATTTTAGGTGCTGCATGTAGTAAAATAAAGGGCAAGAGTGTGAAAGCCTACAGTACAGCATATGCTTACGCTATAATCTTGGGTGTGGTACCTAAAGGAGAACAAAACTTTCCCAGTGTGGAGCACCAAGTAGAAACAAATGTAGGTGTTTAAATTTACTTTACAGTACATGTAAGAAAAGAAAATCACAACAAATCGGATTTAGTTCTGTTTTTCCTACTCCCTAATGTGGGGGGTTTGGGGTTTTGTCTGACAATTTGTAACGTCGGTAACATTGACTCTCCATGTTAGAAAATCCCAAATTCAATTGGTTGTTTCTAAAAACACTAAGACAATGGAGGCCAGACAGCAAATCTGATTTAGGTTTTCTTCTATATTAACATTATCAAACCATATGGTATTACCGAAATGAGAACCCTATCATTATGTGAGGGGATGCATTCCCTTGAGTAAGGAATCCTCTCACCACCAACAATCTTCAGCAGTAAATACCACTGCACGAGCCCTTACAGACGAATATTCTAGGACAAATGCCTGAATTGCTTCCAGAAAAAAAGGCCATTGCGTGAAGAGGCATTCCTGTAGCCACACTTGACCCAGAGTTGGGGAGGGGCCCACTTCGGTGGGATTGATATAAAATTATGGATTGCAAGTTACAAAATGGTCCAAGTTTATAGGCCTCCTAACTATTATAAATAATTGTTCATCTACGAATCCATCAACTCCATAGTAGTTAGTAGCATGGGGTGGAATCTTCGCCACACTTATTGTTCCACCAAACCTTAATATAACAAGATGCGAGTCACGAAGCGAGATCATGAACAGATTCCACCAATTTCATATTGGCCAATTCCTCACAACCCCCCCCCCCCCCCGATCCAGGCAATGAAGGGGTTTGTTGAAGCGGATAGGTCCTTCCTAAGTAACGACACTAGCTGTCATATGATTTAATCACCCCATCTAATCAGCCATCTGGTGACCAACCCGCAATGAAGGCATTAAATTCTGGTTCCGAAAACTCTGTTGGATTGATGACACGGGTGTCGTAACGTTGCTGCTATTGCGACTGATTCTGACGGCTTGCTGCTTTCATGAAGCGATTATGCGCCATCTTCGACAAAAGGATGTCGAACAATTCAAGTTCGAAATTTAGTTCAACCCATGCCTTATAGCGGGTATGACGGCGAATCCATCGAGATATCGTAATCATGATCACGACTTTCTTCCTACAGCTCACGCCCTCATACCTTATTCTTTCCCGTCTCTCCCCCCCCCCCCCAGCCTTGGCTGGGAGGCACCCCAAATCTCCTCTGGATACGGCGCCTGTAGAAGATCTGCCACTTTCGTAAAAATGAGGATCAACTAAATCGAAGCGTAATCCGTCTTCCAGCGTATAGGTTATGCCAAGGGCCTATTCTGACTTGACTGCCAGTATTGACGAGTAATTAAGTAAGTACATAAGGAATGATCGCTGATTACATCCCAATAACATTCAATGTAACCAACGCCGGGAAACAGTTACTGCTAAATCCCCTTGAACCACACTACGAAGAGTAACAGGATGACCATCTGAACCATACGGTGACGTGTTTCAACTGTCGCCTGAAACACAGACCCATGCAATATGCAGCCATATACCCACGTTAAGTCCAGTGACTCCAATACGTGACTAATATGCAATTCATTCCATCACATCCATTCAACTCCACTTTTTTCGATATGAACGCCCATGTAGCTTCATCCAGCCTAGTCTTGGGTCAAGACCAAGCTAGCACTATAACCTCCGTGCAATGAAAACCAACCGTTGTGCCTCCAGCTCTATAGTATATTATATATCAGTGGTGAATGGCAATAGCGTCGTCTTGGGGAACTGTTCAATTGACGTCATATCTTACAATCTAAAGAAGAAGCAACACACCACGGTTTAAAGTAGTTGTTACGCCCGTGGGTTGAATCCGCTTCTACGGGAAACCTTATTACACTAACTTCGTGGAGTTTTATATTTCTCTCCAAATATTTGTGTAATATCTGAATGAGAATTAAGAATGTTGACAGATGGGAACGAAACATTCAATTCTGTCGGAAGAAGTCAGCAATTCATTATTGCTATTTTGAATATCTTATTCGAAAAGAATAGGCAACATGGAACGATAGGAAAGATAGACCCTAGTGAGTTGTGAGAGAACATTGATCGAGAATGTGAAGTTCTCCAAGCTGTTCAATGTTCAATGCTTTGCAGCGGGAGTTCTCTCAGCCGAGTGGGAACGGTAAGAGAAATCATTCCCGCTGCTAATTACTAATGACACGTTTCTCGTTGGTGATAAATTTTGGAGCAAGTAGGCTGAAAGATTAGATAAATTTAGACAACATTACTTAGACTTTCTAACGTTTGGCGGTACTTGATGTATGATTGATTGCCCGTTCATACAGTGAGGCATATGCATTAGACACCTTCACGAACATTCCTACAAGACGTCCGTGGCGAAAAACATATCTCGGGACCGTACTGTCCAAGGGCTCGTATAGGGGACTCGAGCAGTGAGGAAGCGCAAAATTAGTATCAGTCAACAAAGGGAGTCTTGAACCCCAGACTACATCCAACCAGTTCGCAAGCTAGCATAAACACTGTACACAACACAGTGGTGAACACGCGCACAACACATTTGTTCGTGGATTTTTCTTATGTGGTCTTGAACTGGCCTCGAGCTAACAGCCGAGTATTCAGGGAATCGGTTTCGTGACAAAGGACTGGACTCGAGTCCTCCAGCAGGTAAAATCGCCTATGCAAACTGGGCCATGCGAGGCTAGGGACGAGCTAGGGTCCTAGATTGGGGGGGGGGGGGGTGAAGAAGTAAAAAATTCCAAATGGCTAGATAAGTTTTTCCATCTCACCCCACCCCTATACTGAAAAGGTGAATTTTTGGCATTCCCTTTCTTGTCATTCTGGGGGTCCGGCCTTCTTATCATTTAAGAGGGTTGTCAACTTTGTCAAATGATCAATCGGGGGAACCGGAGTTCACAAATATGAGTCAGTGAAGTGAGTCAAATTCAATTGAAGCCAATCTGATCTGAGAATGGTTTCGGGATGGATGGGACATCCACCTAGGACGGAAGATGGCGACTCGACATCAAGTGGCATTCCCTTTCTTGTCATCTGGGTGCTCCCGGCCTTCTTTTCATTTTAAGAGGTTTTTGTCAACTTTGTGAAAATGTATCAAACTCGGGACCATGAGAGTTCACAAATATGAGAGTTCAGTGCACGTGTATTCAATTGAAGCCCATCTCTCTGAGAACTGTTTCGGGGAGGACTGTGGAAATCCACCTAATGTACGGAAGATGGCGACTCGGACAGCAAAGCTCGAGTAAGATAAACAACTAACCCAAGTAACACAAGACGCCTATAACTGTAGGTCTACTACTCTCTATACCAAACTTGTGCTATTTATAGTTGTGTCATTTCTCTGTACTGGCCTTAGGGCTCTCTGCGGTATTTGGGAGTTGGTTGGTTAAGTGGCGGCTGTCGCCACCAGCACAGCGCTGACCATTGCTCAAAACTGACAGCATTGCCGATCTTAAGTAACAACAGTGGCGTGAAGCGTAATTGGGAGCGGGATGCTGACGTTTGATAATGGATGTGTGGGGAGGGGTCCTATCTAATAAAAACTAATCCTAAGGGAGGGTGGTGTCCCCCTCCCCTTGCAAAATTTTTTCATTTCCCGATTGACCAGTAGATTCAAATTTTGGTGCAATACAGCACTCCAAAACACCTCACTTCATCCCAGAATAATTTCGCATTTATTCACTGTTGCTGATTTGTTTTTCTCTGGGGTGTCCAAATCGAATCGAGGGCAGCAACTAAGGATTAAAGTAAATTAGATCTCGCTTTTTCAGAGGACGGCCGATGCCCCCCTCCTCACATTTTTTTTGCATTTCAGGTGGCCACAGATGCAATCTGATCCTTATGACACTTCTACATTCACTTCGTTCCAGAGATAATTTTCCATTTTCACGTCCTTAGATGCGACTTTGCTACTCAAGGGATCTTGTGATTTTTTCCTGCCAATTGTAATCTGTGAGCTCCATGGGCAGTAAATTAGGCTCTTCTTTTGGGGTTGGTGTAATTCTTACTTGACAGTGTAAGTAACCGTACCGACTCAACCATGTTTGGCTTTCTCTCCTGGCCTTCGTCTATCCCATGACTTTTTGCGGTGCAGCCAGTAGCGTGGGTCGCCAGACTTTTCATACTGGGGGGCATCAATGGAGGCAAGAGACTTTTCTCAGTGGGGCAAAAGAATACTATCTAAGCGGAGCGCCACCATTGGTTGGCGCGGGCGTCCAAGCGAATTTTTGGGTTGCGCAAGCCCCAGATGGTCGGAATTAACTCTCGGCTAGCCTTCCCAGGCGTTTTGGGCTTCCAACCGGGCATTTTGTGATCGAAATTTTTGTAATCGGTGGATAAATTTGAACATTTTGTCAGACCTCGATCAATCGCCTAATCGCTGCCCCCGCTTTTAACCTAATGTTCACCAGTTTGTACTCCTTACACTGCAACCAGTGCACGCGAGCGGCATTTTTTTTTTGGTGGGGGGGGGGTTTCCCCCGGCACATCTTGAGAGACAGGATCTCGTTGTCCACTCCTTCAGCTGCTATCCAGGACACTATTTGTATGTTTTAATCCATGCAGAATTACCGAAATTGCACTACCTAATGTAAAGTTAATGCTTTGTGTCAATTTCGTCGCAGATTTTTTACAAGCTTTTTCCGTATTGGTTTACGCGAATCTAATCCCTGCCCTAATCTCCCAATCATAGTAATAGACACAATTGATTGTCATAAATACCGACAGCCAATCACGTCAGTCGTTGTAAATTCGTGTCGGTTGAAAGAAGAAGTCCTTGTGAAGCGCGCGAAGCGCGTCAAATTTTTGCACGTTATTTGTTAAAAATTACATTCTTTGTTTTGTATTGTATTTCAATTCAACACTTCCCCAAACACAACACGTTTTTACATGAATAAGAAATATTCCCTTTCAGTCGAGTTGGAAAATTTCAAAGTTGCCTGAAGGCCTCGGACATCAGTCGTAAAATATACAATCTGGCGATCTGTTAGAAATTCCCAACTTGGAATTTCGAAAATTCCAACTGAAGGGTCGCTCTGACCATTTTTTTTGGGGGGTGAGACACCCCCCATACGTATCACCCCGCTCGCGACGTCCCTGCTGCGAGGGCCCGACAGCTACTAGTTTCTAATTGGCAAGGTGCCGTCGTTTGCATGACGACACACGTGAGCACGGGTGGCGATTTATGTTGGCGATCGGGGCGGAAGGCGGGAAGGGGGGGGGGGAGTCAGTCCAAGGGGAGTAATTAACTGAGCGGAGCGCCACCACCAGGTGGCGGAGAGTAGCAATCCAGAAAAAAAATCTATGAAGCAAGCTGAAGAAGATCCTGGTAGGATCGGAAATTTCTTGCAATAAATAATACCGAACATTTGAACAGACACAACATTTGCAGTGTACTCTTGAAAGTATAAAGAGTCAGGGATTGCGACTACACAAAAGTTATAATTATCTGGAAACCGAAACTCCTATGGAGGTTGAACGAAATTCTGCGGAATTCAGGAATTTTAAGGACTCTAAGGACTATATTTTCAAATTCCCCACTTTTGTTGCCGAGTATTGTAGCCTTGTACCGTGTTACAGCGGTGATTATTGTCAATCTGAATATATAATCTAGTAGACCTAGTCAAGAGACTAGCATTACAGTCAGTCGGTCACTACTTGTATTGCCAAAAAATGCTGACTCGTGTTCCATTCGTTCTATTTTTCTCAACATTCTCACGCGGAGGTAAATATTTCCCATTCGATTACAGATTTCCGCTACAAGCTGCGAATATCGCAGACCATGCGTCAACGGGTTCGGTACGCAACCATTGTTGACTTGAAAGGATACTAGTTTCACATTTATTTAGGGCGGTTATAATCTATTGTCTTATTTCCATCATGTTCCGCAGATCGATAATTATGGTTTAATGTCTATGTTTGTGTTAATTTTCCAAATTTCTGTTTGTCCACATTTCAGGGGGGGGGGCGGACCCCCACTTCTGATTTTTTTTGGGGGGAACGCGGTCTCCCCCTACCCCCCCCCCCCGCCCCCCCCCGCGTGCGCCGCCTATGGCCTTCATGAAAATTTCATCCATATTTGGACTTTGCCTTTTCTTTTCGTTCTCGGGAAATCGCCGACAACGTCCACTGAGGAGCAACACCCAAGCTGGTAAGCCAGTCTTATGCAAACGAAGGATTGGGAGAACTCTTCTTTCTTGATAATCAAGGTAACAACCCACCGAGTACATTTCAGGCATTTTTCAGGAACATCATAATCTGCACAAGGCACATCAATGTCTGAACACTACCGGTACTAAAATACGAATATTTTTTAATGTCATAGTTCAATTGAAAAGTATTCTCGAAATCGAAAAGTAGTCTCATATTCGATTGTTCTTTGGTAATCGTTGCGGATTGCCCCACACACCTCAACTTGAACATCCACTAGATATACTCAAGTAGTAAGGCCATTGCCTTCGAATATGTCTGTCCTAGCCCCCAACAGACAGCTTTGAAGTCATTACACGAAAGAGTCAAGACTTCTAACCGGCCGAGAAAATGCGAGCTAATGCATCAAAATTTTTGCGTAATTCAACGGCGGGACCTCTCTGATATTTCACGTGTTTTGGGGCAATTCTTTTCATAAAAATATGTTCAGACTAAACAAACAGCCTCTCGGGGTTTCCCAACTGGCGGTCCGCGGGCCAAATCGGCCCGCCCTATGATGCTTTCCGGCACACCGTAAATATACCCAACAAAAATATGTTAAGGTTTATTAGACGAGAAAGGTAGGAATTAATTAACGAAGTACGACGTTTATAAACGCTAGAAAACGTCGACGCATATGTTCAATGTCACTATATCAATGAAATATCACAATCACTTTTAGTCAATTAATATTGTGCACGACCACTATTTCTTTCCAGGCCTTCGGAATATTTTTTGTTCGATATTAACGTTCATCTAGAACTAATATTTGTGCGAGCCACAAATAGCCCTTCTTTGACAAATGTTGGGCTACGCTGCTTGACAAATCTTGGTGCCACTTGCCCACTTCACCTAATCTAAAACCCGTGAACTGCTAAAGTGATTTCCTTTCATGTGTGTAAGTTCATTTTAATTCATGACATAAAAATGACCATCTAGCTCACTATTTGGCGTCTAATAACCCCAATTTGATTTTTTTGAATAGCACGGCTAAGGTGAAATTCAACTTTCATTTGTGATTTTTTTTTTTCTCAGATAAAAATGGCTACCTGGCCTCCCCATTTTGGCATTGTAAAGACCTTACTTCAATAGATTTGCTAACGCTGTGCGGAACCAAGTATGCTGCCTTCACATTATATATAGGGCCCCATTCGCATGAACATAGAGAGGCTGAGGTGCAAATTTCAATTCAAATTTTTCCAATTTAGTTAATGAAATTAGCAATTCTGGA
>JAODTK010003466.1:0-200109 GCA_026419785.1 Sclerodactyla briareus | reverse complement strand
ACCACCAGAGGGCAAGTGTACCCCTATGACTGTGACACATAGCATATCATCACATCCAAACTGTAAATGTGGACAACACGTGCTGTTTAGCTTGCGGGAAGAGCAGCTCTACACAAGTCATCATTCTCTCCGTCCGTCCGTTCGTTCGGTCGTCGTCTGTTCGTTCGTCTCTTCTGTTCGTCACGTTCTTCAGAAACTTCTAAACCACATGCGATTCAGTTTGAAACTTGGTGGGTGTGAAGCTTGCTACTCGCTAGCCTTAGCTACATTTAATGTTCGCATAGTGTTATTAGATTTTAATTAATCCCAATTAATTAACTCCCAAGTTCCAACTTCATTTTGGAGCTCTCCTGCTTGCCAGACAAGTTTTTTTTACCTTACTCCATCCTCTGCTAAGCAGTGTTTACTCATCTATCAGGAGGTCCAGTTCTGCAGAATAGTTGACAATAAAACCTTTTGTCCAGGGGGGTGTTGATTTTGTCTTTCAATGCATGCTCGCCCATAGTTTTCATTAGACCCTCCTGCCCTCCACAGGATTTTGTTTACTTACAAAATCTCCGTCCATTCCCTTGGTGACCTAGAAAGGGGGCTTTGCGCCCTCCCCCCCCCCCCACCTAAATGCTGTTTGAATGGTACCTTGTGGAGTGGTTAACTATAACTGATGAGTTCAACATGTTTAGATATTCATTTCTTCTGTGGGAAGTGTGTTTCAACTGTTTCATCATGCCACAGCTTGAGGAATGGGCACTGATCAAATATAGGCTAATGGTTGGTAGACATGTTCCAAGTCTTCCATGGTTATGACAGATGTCCCGTAGAGGTTAGTTGAATGTGAACAAACGATAAATGTGAAATGGCGAAAAAAATGGCAGTTGTAATTTGCCACGAGTTTTGCTGCCCCCATTACCAGAACGTTCCGACTTGCACTTGTTTTAGGACAATAATTGACTACTAACTGAAACAGTGCCTACGATTAAGCCACTGAGTTCATATGCTGAGGGGCAGATAAGCTAGAGATATATGACCAGATAATGAGTAGAGATGGTTGAGGTAGTGTTACAGCCCAGGAGAGTGGTTCAGTTGACCAGATAAGAATTGCCAGAATGACAAACAGGTGAAATAGAGGGAGGGGGAACTTACGTTACTCCCTAGAAGGTATGGTAGGGGTGCTTACGAGGCCAAGTGAGTTGCTAGAAGGATGGTAGGGGGGTCTAGGAGGTATGGTAGGGGGCCTAGGAGATATGGTAGGGGGGCCTAGGAGATATTGTAGGGGGGCCTAAGGAGGTAATGGTAAGTGAAATGTAGGCAAGCATACCAACATTGACTGAATTTTCATATAATTCATTTCCATCTGAGTGTTACATTTAAAACGATCGAGTTGGTACTACCTTAACTACAATCAAAACACTTGTACCAGATCTTTATGTTATGCCATAAAACGCAAAGTCTATTTTCCGAAGCTTCCTAATGACACACAGGAATTACATCAAAAGAAGAAACCAATACTGGGAGAATAGCATATATGCAAGCATCTTCGCAA
Source organism: Sclerodactyla briareus (assembly GCA_026419785.1). Taxonomy (NCBI): domain Eukaryota; kingdom Metazoa; phylum Echinodermata; class Holothuroidea; order Dendrochirotida; family Sclerodactylidae; genus Sclerodactyla; species Sclerodactyla briareus. The sequence continues at coordinate 198,569 of JAODTK010003466.1, read as the reverse complement.
TTAACTATTTCACATCTAAGGAGAAGGATGTCTCATTCTGAAATCAAAGAATTCTATAAAATAGACCAGATATGATGAAAAATATCTGAAATATTGGCAAATTTTTGCATTTAACTTGGCTTCTTGAAGCTCTGGAGAATTGCAAACAGATCTGCAGGCCAGCCTCCTGTGGCTACCGTACAATGAGGGCAATACTTATGAATACAGATTATCAGTTATTTATGTATTCTTACTGCCACACAGGTCCTGTGGCTGGAATTATTGATGAAAACCCACCATGAGACCTCCCGCGTGGACCATAGGAGTGCTATTCTATACAGCCTTATTTCAGAATTCAGATACTGTCTCTGTCCGTGATGCAGTTTGGGGGTGGAAAGTAATGTTTTGGGGAAGTTATACTGTACGTAAGAGAACACATGCCTACTGGTTCTCTAGTTGCAGGAATCCAGGAATTCACTCATTATTTTCAAATGGCAATCACGTTCAGATGAACCATCTCTTAAAATATGCTCCGGAAGCAAATAGTGAACTGTGACTGAAAATGAAGGTTTGAAAATGTAATTCACAAAAAAAACAAAATCATATATGCTGGCTATCAAGTGCAATTTATCTCATGTTGATGAATTTGATTCTAATAACCTCTTCCCCTCACCCCCCCACCCCCTCCCCCCCCTCCCTGCACAAGGTACCCCTAGACTGTGAGCGACTGATCTTTCTCAAATAAATACCGTTCAAATTGACACAGCCTTTATTTCGATGCAAAAGTAGCGGAGGAAGAAATCTTGCAGAACAACTCTGATACCACAATCCGTAGATAAAACCGAATTCTATGTTATTTCTGAGACTTTGGAATAAGCATGAACTGTTTCTTTATGTCCCTTACATATTACACTGACATCTTCAGGAACTACCTACTCATTGATCACACTTGGGCCAGAAAGATCAATTTCCAACATCTACAAAGCTTGAGACCATAGACCCCAACTAATAGTATCATTAGCAAAATCCTCCAAGAATTCCAGAGGAAAGGCCAGCAAGCATGACCAATGCGAAAACGAATCAAACAAAGCAAATCAAATTTGCCTAAACGGCTCACCGACAGACCCTGTCTTCCCTCATATATAGCAATCCCCTGAATAGTTTTTATTCTGTTAGCTCTTCTCTGGAAGTTCTCAATTAATCTTCCAGCAATAAGGATGCCACTTGGACAAATTAACCCCCAGTGGGGTCTCACCAAGTGAAACAGCCTAACAATAATATCCTCATCGAGAAACTGAAATTACTTTCAATCAATCTGAAAATCCAATTACCTCGCAGCTCCTGCAACAAAGGGTTGATAATGTTAGAATGGAAAGACATTGAATCTATTGACCACTCAAACTAAGAGGCATTGCCCTAATGATACCCAGCATGCATCACGTTACATCCATTCCACCAATCAGAGGACCAATTGGAGATTTAGTTTCAATTGCGTCAAGATCAATTATGTAGGATTACAGGTCGCAAGAACCTGATCCTTGGGAACACGGAGAATTGTGGCGATCAGAAGTGTAAGTACCTGTGTTGTAATTCATTCAAGAAACAATGATCATATGAGAGAACAAACTGTACAACTTGATCCATGTAGCAGTGATAAATGTCTTACAACACACCAGCTTGACCTGTACAATACCATAATCTTTCTGGATACCACCCGCTGGCATCTGAAAAACTCCCTGAGGGGGCATTACTGAGAAAGATCTACATGTAGAACGCTTGAGCCTAGTGTCCAGCTCTATACAGCCATATACTCATACGAGTTGGCTAACGTTAGCCTAATGTCTAGGTTTGTCATTATTTCATACGTTCAGGCATTGAACGATGTTTACCATAATTTTTTTTAGTAAATAGAAAGCTGTATTCCCTGGAATTTCACTGCGCAACAGTACATCATTAATGCCCAACTGTGAGCCACTGAATCGGAGTCAAAGTTACCTTCTATTCTGATCTTTTCAATGTTTGCAGTGTTTTCTGGCACCTGGATAATAGGTGGGGACAGTAACAGGAGAGGAGTAGTCTTCGAGTGGCATACCATAGATTACTCAATTTTCAGGTTCAAATGGAAGATCATGATCTGGCGGCAAGATCAGCACTAGGCTTCAGTTAATTGTCATGCAATAGAATGTAGCATCAAAGAGGGCTCTGCGAATCAATTGTTTTAATTAACAGAAGGCACCTACACATTTTTGTTCATTTTAATATTCCTAAGAATGTACTTCTTTGTGGTAGTTCATTGATGATTATAAATGGCAATTTAAGCCTTTGTGAGGAACATAGTAGTGTTTTATCTGTAGCCGGCATAATATCGCTGATAATGTGCCTTCTAATTGGTACTTCGACTTTTTTTCACCAGAGGAAGAGAAACTTCTTGACCTTCTCTTTAAAGCCTTTTCGCAACTTTACGGCCCATGTTTGTTTCCCTTACCCTTGTCGTTATTGTAACCACCAGTAGCCCTTGGTACTCTAGAGGGGCCCTGGACGCCTCACCCCCCCCCCCCCCTTCCCTCTCTATGACCACCTGTACCACAATAGATTTATTCATCCAAGTGACACATTTGGAAGCGCAATCGACAACCTCGTTGGTCTTCCTGTTGAGATAATAACTTTATGCGGTAACGTTTTTTTTACTAAATGTCTTTTGGGTAATTTCATCCTTGGCCTAAAAATTCATTAAAGTTTAAATTCTAAGGTTCATTAATAAATTTCCATGGTTCCATGAACCGTCATTCATGTTCATAAACTTTCGGAAATTACTCTTGCCTTGGGCTACAATATCCTGTGGCACTGGATATTGCATGAAAACAGAACTGGTTGGCTTCCACAATAATAGGTTATGTAAATGAAGGCATCGAGAATTGGGTGTGCTGTTTATTAGTTGTTTATTGTTTATATACTCCAGACTCAGGAATTCTTCCTGTTGAGGATTTCCACAATTGGTTTGTTAGGAAACTGGGAACTAACGGTTCACTACTGCAAACCGAACAAATTTTCACCGCAGGTAGTTACTGGTATGATGCATTATGGGAGTTGGGCATTGATTTCAGTTAACTGACCTTTTATTACACGAGGCAAGGCATCATGGAGATACAACTTCATTTGAAAGAGAGAGAATAAGCAGTTTTTCACACAGTGGGCCCGTTATTTCCTTTAATGAGCCTTTGACCCATGACCTTGGGTGGTCAAAGGTCAACCTGACAGTACGTGAATAATATGATTTCCAAATTTGTCAAGTCCAGCCATCCAGCAGAGCATTGAGGGTCAAAAACATGCAATGCTAATCTAAACTTTGAAAATTGGGAAGGGGAGGGTGGGGAGGAGGTTTTTCCGCGCCTCCTGGATCAAACCTTGAATAAAAGAACGCAAGTAGTATACCATCTGTAGTTGCAAGATGAAGACAATTCCTGTAGGAGGGTGTCTTCATTCCAGTCATTCTCATATAAACGTACTACTGCATGCATACATTACTATTGAACTATCCACAGACAGCAGACATGTGAGCTGTAACAGTCCACAGACCAAGATCAGGGAACCCCTTCTGTCGCATCCCTATTGAGTCAGAATACTATGACTAACAATAGCATACATATCCACCAGTATGAAAGGGGGGGGGGTGGACATGTTTCATTATGACATCATGGCGTACCAATTGTCCAATGAAGACAGGAAAAGGTGTAAGGAGTCCAACGATCCAGGAACTGCCGCACAATCAAGCTGAGCGAATCAAAGTAATGACATTGGAAACAAGATCAAACAGGGATGGCCTGGCTGTTCTTATGCCAGAAAGAGTGCTAAAGCTATGTCCTTTACATCGCCCACAATGTCCTCGGGCTGGGTGGCGAGCTGAGGCGGGCTGGGAAGAGGTGATTGGGCTGGCCCTCTTTGACCGGATCATATCAAGAATGGTATATATGGAATATCAGGAAGGTGGATGAGTGACAAACATGGAGAAGAATGATGGATGCTGAATGCTGGAATAATTAGATGCTATTGTGGGCTCTATCCTAATACTTTTGGTGTTGATTGTAATGTGATTTTGATGTGTGGCAGGTGACAAAAATTATCTCTGGGTGGCAAGATTCCCTGGGAGGAATCTTTCCAACTTCGTCAATTTTTCCAGCCTCACTACCTCCTAAGATTTAATCTCAGTTGTTGGTAACGGCATTAATTTCACCAACCCTGATGGCTGAAATTCATAACATTGTGCACACATCAGCAGTGTATTCCATTTTAACTATAACCTGGTCATGTTTTCGAATGTGGCCATGGCGTGGGCGTGGCGAGGTCCTCGGAGATCAGGTATATATGGGTAGAGCGCATATCACTTGTTGTGTACAACTCGCTTGTTACTATGTCAGCGTCTTGCATGGCAGTAAGTTTTCATGCATGTTTTTCTGGATTTGTGTTATGATTTGGTGTTAATTGGGCTTTGGCGTTTAGTTTCGGAGACTTCTGGTGTTGGAGCAGTGTGCTAAGGGGACGTCAGCTGGGTGAAGCAGTATTGTGTTGATGGGTCAAGTAGCATGTTCAAAGTTCTGCTCTGACCCGGGTCACTGTTGATTCAAGTGAGTGGATTATCCTAATTCCATTTGCTGATTTGATTTTCTCTGCTGCCATTATCATATTTTGATAATCATCATTCATCAATGAACTCATTTTGTAAGGGAGGTCATGGAGAAATTAATGGCTGTAAACACATCCAATAAAACGTGTTATTATTCATTGAGTCAGATTCTCAATTGGCCATTCTTGGATCGGCCTGGCAGCCTGTAGATTTAACGCTGTTATATCCTGGACTGTATTGAGGTCACCCCTCTTCCTCACGTTTGACAGAGCATACCTGGAAGCTCAATAGAAAGTCTGGGAAACCCTCCAACTGGAAGAAGAATTTGTAAAAAAAAAGTCCATGACACTCCTGGCCTGCCGTCAGGACCACATGTAGTTGTAAACAGCAGGCTTAGGGTAACTGAGCATATGTCAAACACTGCCTTTTGAAAGTGGATGGTACCAATAATGTATTTATTAATCATAATAATAATAACATCAATAGGCCACTTATTATTCCTATTTCAACAGAGGGCCGCCACCAGAGCATTAAACAGAATAATGATAGAACGAAATGATACACATCCGAATAAGAATGTACGCCAACAAACCTACTGTTGAGATGAACTAATAGTTAGATGATAGGTGTGAGAAAATCCATTATTTGGAGAACAATATACAATCTTCTTTGCGCAGCACATCAAGAATCATTACACACCATCCTTCTAGTCAGGTGGCCTACCGACATTACAGGTGTGGCAATGGCTACAATTCAACAAATTTATTCTTATCACTTCAAATTGTCACATAACAGTTTTCAAGATAGTTGTTCAAGTCAATGCAAGTTATTTTTTCCATTCTAGCAAACAGTCGGTGGGGAAGGGGGTTTCTAGTGGGAACATTTTGCCTGGATCTCAACATATTAGTGTGGTTCATGTAGATAGTAATAGATAGTAATTTACATTGAGCAAACATGAAAAACTTCTATTCTTAGGAATGTACGAGTGAAATCTACTTTCAATTTTTGACAAATCCCTGCAAAAGACTGCGATTCTGGGCCAGGGCTTATTTGTGGTGTACTTCTCATGCTTCCCCAAAAACATTTACGTACCTTCACCCTTAATCAGAGGCAACTGACCCCATGAGCCTTACCATGGAAATGTCTGGTGGGGGGGGAGGGTGGTTGGTGGCCGGAATTACTCGAAATATATTATGTGCTTGTAACAAACAATCAGCATTGTTTGTCTCCGTTGAGGGTTTCGTGGTACTAGTTCATACCTGCTATGTTCAGGCCAACTCACTATACAGAGGTTCTATAAACGTTTGCTTTGTCCTTGTCTAGCCACCCAGGGTTAGGATCATTCACACACTGCGATAGCGATACAAGTCTGGGTATTTTGGTATATGCGAAATGTTTAGAGGTTTAGGGTACTCTATGGACTGCAGACAACAGACAACCAGGTGGTTTCTCAGCAGATATGAATATTGTACAGTTTACCGTGTGTTTTTTAGTGGGGGGGGACCGTATAGAACAGAGTGGAGAAGTTGAAATGTCAGTAGACAATGAGGTACACACAATTGTGTGAATGATACAAGGGATTTATCCATACATCAAGAATTAAGCTTCTTCTCTAGAAAACAAATATATAGGTAGGCTACACATTCCAGCTAATTGTCCTTGAGACTCCAACTCATGACTCTTAGTATAACATCAATACTGAACAATCCCAGCAAGTAGCAACATGGGTCTCTGGGAACCAGTGCTGTGCAGATTACAGGGTCACCAGGAGCCTTCACAGAAATTTGTCATGGAATGGGGGGGGGGACAAGTTGGCTATGATCATGCCCCTGGGGCTAAAAATGACTTCTTGAGGCAAAATTGTGCAATCTTTGTGCCGAAACTCACGAAACAAAGTGATAAAATAAAATCCCTCTACTAAATCAACATGAAACAAGCAATATGGGATGAATTGTTTTTCATTTTCAATACAGTGGAGACAATTCCAGGGAAGGCTGTAATGATAACGCTATGGGGAGAATCGGATATGATGGTGCGAAAACCAGGGTGATTTTCCGTGAAATGGGCCAGGCTCCATTTTGAGAAGAGAAGAGACAGTGCTTCTCCAATATGTATTAGACATTTTAGAAGGCTCATGGGGCGGCTGAACCGCTGCTCACGGGCGCCAAACGGCGCTCCCAGCTAGAATCATTTTTGTGCAAGACCCTCATGAAAATGATGGTAACCAGACACCCCCCTCCCAACCCCCAGTGGTTGCCACAATTGCCACTGGATAGGCTGATTAGTTAACGTCAACGTGTCTTACCTTAGCACATAGTAGGCCAACAATGGCAGATCCTTGTAGACGGTGTCACCATCAACACCATGGTCCCACATGATAGATCAGGATCCATGAACAGACATTCTCACCAGGATCTGGGACACAGGAATTGGGTTCTTTGTGTTGATTTGAACTAGATTGCAATTGAGTCTACAAATAAACCAACTTGTCCATTGGAGTTTTCCACACCAGTAGGGCATGACCTGCCTTTTGTTTTCACTGTTTTGGTATTCATTTTCTACAGACAGGTCACTGATCCTGGGAATGCATGATATGTTAGGAAACACTAACACCTGTTCCAATCACATGATTGAGATACTGCACCAGTGGAAGGGACACCATACAAAGTCCAAACTCTTAGTTCATGCTTCAACCCTCCTCATGGTGTGTCACCTGTGAGGGTGCTCCGAAATATCATATCTCAACAATTAGGAGCTGCAAATGTTCTTCCAATCCTCACTCACATTGTGGGAAATTGCAATAATGGAAAAAAAGACTAGTGTTCCTTTCATCAACTACTCATGTGCAGTACTGAACAACGCCAGGCTAACCCGCATTCAATTTACCGTGAGTAGAGTTATTCCTGAAATGGCACCATATCTATGAATGTGAAAAGACATGCTACCCTCACAGATAAGCAAAGAGTGCAGGACTCCACTGGCTGGAAAAAAGCCGAATGGGCAGGACCAAATAGGCTTTAGTAATGGCTTCCGTTATGACAGAAACAAAGGTATGGGTCCTATTCACCTCACCATGGGTCTAAATACAGTGAAACAAGATCTCTAAGCAGGAAACTGTCACCGGCTGATATCCTGGAACGACTCGAACGCATTACGTAAAATCCCTGCTTAACCTTCCCGGAAACCAAGTTATGCAGACTCACCATGAAACCAGCTGGCCACTGGGACCGTAGAAGTATAAACAAAATGTGCTAACCAACTAGGTAAATGTTTAACAACACATGTATGGTGTAAGTTCTAACAGGCATTGATGCACTGTATGTAGAAAATAGTTGAAAGGAAGTAGAGTCAGCCACCCTCAAGGATTGGATGTTCTACTTGACAATGTCCAGATCTCGGTCTGGGGTAAGTCATACAATTGACAGTGCATAAATAAGAGAGAGGGGGCTTATCGTCATACTGTACGTTTTATGTCCACACCAAAAAACACAAGCCTACTGCTCTGGACCCTCCCACCCCTTCCCCACCTTTGAGCCAGTGGTTGCACCCGTTTAGTTCTAGACCAATACAGCTGGTGATGCACTACAAAGTTTTATGCATAGTAAGCTTACATGTTAACTGCATCATTCCATGTTCCAACATGATTGGCCGTGGGTTATTTATTATTTTGGGTACACATGTCAGAAGCCCCCCCAATATATGACACCGCCTGAGTAGTGCTGCACCACTGTCAACTATGGAACATTCACCAGACCGGTATGGGGCGAGTGCTGCACCACTTGTCAACTATGAACTATTAACCAGGACACGGTATGGGGCGATGCTGCCCACGTCACTAGAATATCCAACAGGACACGGTATATGGGGCGATGCTTGACCCTGTCAACAATGAACTATTCACCAGGACACGGTATGGGGCAATGCTGCACCAAGTCAACGATGACATTCACCAGGACACGGTTAGGGGCAATGGGCACCCCTGCAACTATGAACTATTCACCAGGGAACGTATGGGGCAATGCTGCACCACTGTCAACTATGAAACTATGTCACCAGGACACGAGTATGGCGATACCTGCGGGCTGTAGCATGATAAAACTATGTGGAGGTAGGGTAAGTTACACACAGATCGCAAACATTGCATACCACTCATTACGAACATCTGGAGAAAGTCCTAAAGGGATAAGAGTACAAACAAGGATTTGAATCCACAACCTCTGGTTTGCAAGTTCATATCCTAATTAGCCATATCGACTGATCTACAGATGATGTTTAACAGCACCAAAACACTAAGAGATGGTAAGATAATATATCCCCGCCCAACACACTGTTAAGTGTTCGGGGATATTATGGTTTGGCCGTGTGCCCGCCGTCTCCGCTGCCGCCGGAATTCTTAGGCGTTAGCGCTCTCATTCTTAACACTTTAATCCGATGACCCAAAACGGGGTACACATGTCCGTATGAGTAAAATCTCGGATATAAGTTCGAACATGGGCTATATCGTATATTGGTTGCGCTCTATTTCGCAGGTTTTTCGCAAAATTTCAAGGTCGTGCGATTTACACGAAACGTGGGGGATGGTTGTGGGTAGTTGCTGGAGACGAATAACATGGCGACAATTTCGAGGTATCCGAGTGCAGTTTGCATTTCTTCGGCCCAGTGCATAATTATAGCATAGTAGTGATATTTCCAAACTACATGGATTTTCATGAAACTTGGTGAATTAGGGCCAAATATCAGTGCCGATGAATTTCCATGTGGGCGAGGTCACTGGAGGGTCATCTGCAATGACGGAATTTGCATAATAGTTGGCCCCCAATAAGCCAATTAGGCAAAATTTATAAACTTTGGTGGATTCTCCGAAACTGTTGAAGTAGGACTTCTTAACAGTCCCGATAAATTATTCAATTGCGTTGGAATCACTGAAGGTCATTAGGTGTGTTAATTTTACATATTAGTTAGCATAGTTAGAATAATCAATGCAATTATTCTCTCAACTATTAGGGATTTGCGAAGGACGGAAGTAATACCAGTCATGATAAATTTATTCAATGCATCAAGAGCACTGAGGGTAAATTTGTGAGACTCTAAATTGCATATTAAGTTGTCCGGATCAGTCAAAATGATGAGGTTTACTACTTTTTTCGCAATAACATTGGACAGTTAATTGGGAATGCAATATGCCTTCTGGAGTGGATGTGCATTACATGGAGTGTAACAATTTTTATAAGAGCCGCCATGTCATTGAAGGTATGAAGTCACTAGGGGTCAAAAACTGATTCAAGTTACTTTTCGGTCAATAATAGCACTGGGTGTGTTCATCAGGTTGCAAAATGCTCCTAGGAGTGGTGTATCACATGGAGAGTACAATTCTCATAAAAATCTGTCATTATCTAAAGGTTATTAGGGGTCAATTAGGGGTCAAAAACGTGTTTTCTGGGCTATAATCGGAGAATTGAATATCTGCGAAGGCTGGATGGTTCACCAATGAGATATAATTGTGGACTGCATGTGTGTGACCTCTGAACTGAATTGGACCTCTGTCGGGTGGTCATGTGGTTGAAGGTCGAATCTTGAAAAATGTGCTTATTTAAGGAGGTACGGGCAAAAAAAGTAGAATGGTTATTTTGGATAGTGATAGAGCTTTTGGCTTTATGGAGGGAAACAACTCCGATTCGACGGACACTTATGTGGAGTTACAAGGGGTCAAAGTAATGCAATTTTATACTTTTCGCAATAACATTGGGACATGTTCATTGGAATGGCAATATGCTTCTAGGAGTGGATGCATCAAATGGAGTGTAACAATTTTCAAAAAAACCGCCATGTCATTGAAGGGCATTAAAGATCACTAGGGGTCAAAAACTGATTTTAGTACTTTTTCGGCAATAGCACTATGTGGGTTCATCAGAAAGCAAAATGCTCCTAGGGTGGATGTATCACATGGAGGGAGTACAATTCTCATAAAACTGTCATATCATAAAGGTCATCGGGTCACGTAGGGTCATAAAGACTGTTTTCTGGGTATAATCAGAGAATTGAATATATGCGAAGGCTGGATGGTTCACCATTGTGATATAATTGTTGACCTGCATGTCTGGGACTTTTTCGACCTGAATTTGACCTCGTGGGGGGTTCATGTGGTTAGGTATCGAATCTTGAATAAATGTGCTGATTAAAGGAGTTACGGCAAAAACCAAAGAAAACTGGTTATTTTCTCAGATAGTGAGTGAGCTTGGGGCTTGATGGAGAGAAACAACTCCCGCTGTGATCGGCACTTACTTGATAGTACAGGGGTCAAAGTGCAATTTAATAGCTTTTTGCAATAACATTGAACATGGTCAGGGAATGCCAAATATGCTTTCTACGGAGTGGAGGAATACAGGCAGTGTACCAATTTCATAAAAACCGCCAAGCATTGAAGGTCATTAAAGGTCCTTAGGGGTCAAAAACTGAATTTAGTACTTTTTCGGCAATAGCACTGGGTGTGTTAATCACAATGCAAAATGCTCCTAGGAGTGATTGTAGCCACAATTAAAAAACAATTATCATAAAAACTCTGTCATCTCATTAAAGGTCATTCGGGTCACTTAGGGGTCAAAACGTTTTTGGCTATAATCAGAGAATGAATATCTGCGAAGGCTGGATGGTTCACCATTGTGATATAATTTTGACCTGCATGTGTGTGACCGACGCTCTGACCCTGAATTTGACCTGCCTGTCGGGTGGATCCATTTGGTTAGATGTCGAATCTTTAATAAATGTGCTTATTTAAGGAGTTAACGGGCACAAAAAAAAATAGAAACTGTTATTTTTTTTTTCGATATGTGATTGACCTTTTGTTGTGCTTTATGGAGAGAACAACTCCCGCTTTGATCGGACAAAAGTTACTTTGATAGTTACAAGGGGTCAAAGTTCAATTTTTTTACGCTTTTTTGCAATAACATTGAACATGTTCATTGGAATGCCTATGCTTCGATGAGTGGATGCATCACATGGAGTGTCAATTTCATAAAAACCGCCATGTGTGTCATTTTGAAGTTCATTGGTCACTTAGGGGTCCAAAAACTGATTTTATACTTTTTCTGCCAACACTGTGTGGGTTCATCAAATGCAAAATGCTACTAGGAGTGGATGTAATACATGGAGAAACAATTCTCATAATATCTGTCATATCATTAAAGGTCATTCGGGTCACTAGAGGGGTCAAAACTGTTTTTGGGCTAAATCGGAAGAATTGAATATCTGCTAAGGCTGGGATGGTTCACCATTGTGATATAATTGTTGACCTGCCAATTGTGGTGTGATGACCTCTGACCTGAATTTGACCTCTGTCGGGTGGTCCATGGTTAAAGGTCGAATCTTGATAATGTGCTTATTTAAGGCGTTACGGGCAAAAAAAGTAGAAACTGGTATTTTTTGGACTAGTGATCTAGCTTTGTGTGATTTTATGGAGGAAACAACTCCCGCTTGATCGGACACTTACTTTGGTATTTTACAAAGGGGTCCAAAGTTGCATTTTATACCTTTTCGCAATAACAAATTGGACATGTCCATTGGAATGCCATATGCTTCTAGTGAAGTGGATGCTCACATGGATTGTAACAATTTTCATAAAAACCGCCATGTCAATGAAGGTTCTGAAAAGCTCACTTAGGGGTCAAAAACGGGATCAAAAACTGATTTTAGTACTTTTTATGCATAGCACTGTGTGGGTTCAATCAAATGCAAATGCTCCTAGGAGTGGATGTATCACATGGAGAGTAACATTTCATAAAAACTGCATAAAATCCTTAAGGTCATTCGGGGTCAACTTATGGGTCAAAACTGTTTTTTGGCTATAATCGGAGATTGACTACTGCGAAGGGGGAGGGTTCACCATGTGATATAATTGTTGGACTGCATGTGTGTGACCCTACCCTGTATTTGACCTCGGGTGGTCATGTGGGTTAAAGGTCGAATTAGTAATAAATGTGCTTAGTTAAGGGTTACGGGCCAAAAAAAGTAGAAACTGGGTATGTTTGGATATTGTGATAGAGCTTGTGTGCTTTATGGAGGAAACAACTCCCGCTTCGATAGGACACGTACTTGATTTATTTACAAGGGTTCAAAGTCAAATTTTATACCTTTTTGCCAAGAACATTGGAAATGTCCATTGGAAGGCAATATGCTCTAGGATGGATGCATCACATGGAGTTGTAACAATTTTAAAAAAACCGCCAGTAATTGAAGGTCATTTTAAGGTCCACTAGGGGTCAAAAACTCATTTAGTACTTTTGCGGCAATAGCACGGTGGGGGTTCATCAGAAGCAAAATGCTCCTAGGAGTGGATCGGTATCACATGGAGAGTAACCAATCTCATAACAAACACTGTCATACATTAACGGTCATCCCGGTGTCAATGTAGGGTCACAACTGTTTTTTGGGCATAATCGGAGAATGAATATCTGCGAAGGCAGGATGGTTCACATGTGATATAATTGTTGACCTGCATGTAGTTGTGGCCTCGGACCTGAATTTGACCTCTGGTCTGGGTTGGTCATGTGGTTAGAGGTCGAATCTTGACTAAATGTGCTTATTAAGGATTACAGGCAACAAAATAGAAAATGGTTCATTTTGATATGTGATTTAGAGCTTGTGTGCTTTATGGAGAGAAACAACTCCGCTTTGATCGGACAATTACTTTGATAGTTACAAGGGTCCAAAGTTAAATTTAATACTTTTTCCGCAATACATTGGAATGTTCAGTGGATGCAAATGCTTCTAGGAGTGGACCCATCACATGGAGTGTGAACAATTTTAATAAAACCCGCCATGTATGAAGGTCATTAAAGGTCAAGTAGGGGGTCAAAAATGATTTAGTAGTTCGGCAATAGCACTCTGGATGGTTCATCAGAATGCAACAAGCTCCTAGGCGTGATGGATCACATGGAGAGTAACAATTATCATAAAAAATGTCATATAATTGAGGTCATGGGGTCACTTAGGAGGTCAAAAACTGTTTTTTGGCTATAATTAGAGAATTGAATATATGCGAAGGTGGATGGTTCACCAGGTGATATATAATTGATGACCGGCATGTGTGTGAACTCTGACGGAATTTTACCTATGTCGGGTGGCCATGTGGTAAAGGTCGAATCTGAATAAATGTGCTTATTTAAGGAGCACCTGTCCGGGGCGTAGGGGTTTGCCTCATAACTTAACAAGTGCATTACGGAATGACCATTACCTTGTACGTGTCACTTCACCAAAGTCTGTAAATGTCTTCTTCACGGAATAGGGTCCGGTTTCATGTTACCAAATTTCTGAATTAATCGATGCGGGGGATTATATACGTCATGGCGGAGTACCCGCCCGACATTTTAGTAATGAAGCATTGCCACAAGCAAGTGCAGACATAAGCAGTCGTGCGGTAGCAGAACTTTCATTTGAGAGGACACTAGCAGCGAATTGCAGATGAAGCCATTTTACAGAGGGGGACTTCAGAGACCTTGTGATTGCTGTTCTGTAAGAGAGGGGGGGATCTTCGGGAGGTGGGCGTATTCCCATCCCTTTGGGAAATTTCCAAATAACTAAGATCCCAGATGCAATCTGCTAATACGTTGATATTTTTGCAGTAAAATGTGTCAGGATATACATTTTTGTTGAAATCCACATTTTATCAATCCAAACACCTCACTTTTTTGGGGGGAATGGGACAGCTGGAGGGACAGATTCTTTTTCTTTAGGGGGGGCCACACGGTTCCTTGTCTGAATGCCCACTCGGGGTCACCACTCGTAACAGTCTCATACCTAGATACCCACGGACAGCAATGAATAGCTGACAGACCTGGAATATTGAAAGGCTAGACAGAACCACTCTGTCAACAAATATTCCATAACTATTCCATCATGACATGTCATGTACTAAAACTTTTGTCATTGGCCCCGATTGATGGTAAATTGAAATTTAGGTTTTTTGTCTGGGGGGTACCAGAGTTCTCAGGTGTTCACTGGTAAAAAACATTGGACAAAACAGGTTTCATCACGCGTTAAAGAAAGGGGATAAAAAACCTCAATTCGATCAAATTCATTCAAAACAAACCATTTCAGCAATGAAACAACAATTGTTGCTACAGTTACAAAAATACAGTGTTTCCCAGATTTGGCAATGAATCCTATTCTGGCTCCAACCTGATCCTTGTGTTCAGATCTGGATGGATAGATCAATTGGATAATTATGCTGATTTCAAGTTAAAAAAGGAGAAATACAAAAGATCATTAAAAAAAAAGCTTGATGGGATAATCTTCATAATGAAAAAAAAAGTATGCTTGTTTACAACATAATGACTTCATCCCAAATATTATGCCGACCTAGAGGGGAAAGTGAGATCAACATGAAGTTACAGTCCTGCTCCCTACAATTAATGTTTTTGTATGTAGTGTATTTACTGGTTAACAAGCATGCCAATCACAAGTATTGCAAAGTGCTGTACATTCTACTTCTCCTGTTTTTTTACCTTTTTTTAATGATACTTCAATGTACCCCTGAGGTATAGGCAATTCCAATTGCACTGGGAACACTGTCCCAATTACACTGACATATTATTACCACTTTCAACCGCCTTAGGGGTGGACACAGGTTTCTCCTGGTAAAAACGAAACCCTGGCACTACACTATATACATTGCTGTGGTCTTGTTTGTAATAAAATTGTATTTACTATTTATACTAGAGCGTGAGACATCTGCAGTCTGTTATTTGTAGTTGCCAACAAGTGCCGTTAAGATCACCCCAGAGCTGGGCTGTTTGGTTCAGGAAGGGTAACTCCAGGTCAAGAGAGTACTTTATGCTACTCTAATGAACTGCACCTGGAACGGACCTCTCACATACAAAATCACAGACTGGTGGCAGGCGGTTGTACTAAGGTGATCTGTGTGTTCTTCAGCAAAGGAACTTTGATGCAAAATACAAGAGTAAAGAGAGCCAAACATTGACACAGATGATCCTATGGTTACTGGAGGTTTGACAGACATTAACTTCAAACCTTAATAATGGGGGAATTTGAAATCTTGTATGGTACAGGAAAGCAGTATGGGCTCACATTGTGTATCGTACTCTGCTGGCACGTAGTTAGACTGGCATGGAGGACATTCACATGAGTACAAGTCAATCCGAATTTTCTATTGAGCATTTACATTGCCCAAATCACATTTTTGGCACGAGTACCAGTACAATAAAAATTCTGAAAGCATGACTTGTGACTAGATTAGGACTTGGTGTGATAATTCTCTGAAACTGTAGGAAAAATCCATATTCATCACCATGGGGAGTACTAAATATATATTTATGAACTAGTTCCAACCAGCGACACAAAGCAATGGTTAGGGTTCTAAGCTTCTAGCCAAGTAAAAGTTCAAAAACCATGTCCTCAGTTATATATGAGGAAATTTAGGCAGGCAGGGGTACAAGCACAATACCTGATTAACCAAACATACTAGGTTTTGCAGATCACCACCCGCATGGTGCTGCCATGGATTTCAGCCTTCCCATCATTTGTCTTCCTACCAACTGAGTTCCTGGTTGCATGGCTCTAATGATGTCAGGGTAAGCTTACCATTGGTAGTAGCAGTAGGTGTACAGAATCTGAACTAGCGGCTCTAGTAACTGGTGGTAACATACATAGTAACAAGGTCATCGATCAGGATTTCTCTTCTCTTCGCATGCCCTAGGGGGTCATGCACCTCCATGGAAAATATTTGAGCCTCACTGCCCCTTGGTGGAAATTTTCTGGAATGTATTAAAACTAGCGAGAAATGAGAGAGCATGGTGTGTAGATCCGTCCGATCTGTGGTGTGAATTTTAAGGATGGTCATAGTTCAGAAGAGCTGAGACTTGAGCTCTGTAAGGTTAGTGATTGCGTGCAGAGGGGAGCTTGAAGATGGTTTGGTCACATCGAAGATGAAGAAGGATAACTGGGTTAATAAGTGCATATATTCATCAGAGATCGCTCTTACTTAGAGGTTGTGTTAGACCACAAAGACTAGTAATGAAATTGGTCCAGAAGATTTACCGGAGAAGGCCATCAGTTTGGTTCTAGGGACAGACGTGTTTGGAAGAGAGTCCTTGGGGTCTGTCCAACCCATGTCACATGAAAACAGAACTAAAAAACGAAAATGAATTAAATAATATAGGGAGATATTCCAAAAAAATTGCCCTCACTCAAGAAATCTTGAATTCGCTACTGTATTTAACTGTATCCTCATTGAATCATAGCTTCTACGCTCTTGTTAATTCACAACATGGGCAAACTGCACCCCGAGGCCAATTTCCTGGTGGTGTTTTCCCAGTATATATATATATGTCGCCACGTACTACCGTATCACAAACAACGACCAACCCCACCGTGGTCAAAAGAAAGTGACGGGAAGAACACCCGTGCCGTGCCGTTCACACTATTATATGTCATCAAATTACAACCTCCGGAGATCGCCGTCCCCCGACGTGCGTGAACTCGAGTTGCAGTATGACTGCATTAGTTACGTGTATCAATATATATATATATATATATAGCTATATATATAATATAATATATATATATATATATATCTCTGGCCTGTGCCAGACGACAGTCTTGTAGTTCTGGTCCCATTAAGTATGCGCGTGCCAATGGTAGGATTCATTGCAACACTACACAGTGGAATACGGCAAAGCTGTGGCAAAATATCCAATTTCCGGGCACGTTCATTGATTCTAACGGTTGTCTGTCACCTACACAAGGCCTTGAACATTCCATAGAAGCATCTTAAATTCATAGAAGTATCCCTATTAACACAGCATGGTCGGAGCGTCATAATATGAAGATATCCAATTAGTGTGGGAAAGAGTTATTGCCTGAGCAATCAGCACTGACATAAACGCAAGAGAAGGAAAGGGTCCACCTAATTATTTTGTGTATGACGCATCACGTAGAGGACAATATCGTCCTAAGTCCTACAAAGGACTAACCCGACACTTATGGCAAACTCCAATGGAGATTGAGTCCAATGAGGGAATCGAGATCAGCCCGAGATCATCCCGTCATCTTCACATCACCCTCCATCCTCACTTTCAGCACTCTGGACCAATCCTCGGATCTTGCCCCAAAAAACCAGAGCCCTCTCCAAGGAACACAGACGGTCTTCTGGACCAATCCTCCTCATCTTGCCACCAGAGCCCTCTCCAGGGAACATGGCTGTTTCTGGTTTTTTAGACCAATCCTCCTCATCTTGCCCACCAGAGCCCTCTCCATGGAACACGGCTGTTCCTCTGGACCAATCATCCTCACTTGCCACCATACCCTCTCCAGAGACAAGGCTGTTCCTCTGGACCAATTATCCTACATCTTGCCCACCAGAGGCAATCCTAGGGAACACGGGTCCGAGGCCTTCTGAGGTCCACACTAGCAAAGTACGCTTCTGTTCCTTGCCAGGTATTTCTCCAGTAATGTTGCAGGATGAAGAGGGGGGGGGGGGGGGGGGGTGAATCCGTTGGTGCCACAGCCAGGCATGAATTCAAGTGTTGGACATATGCTCAAGACTTTCATTGGCCCCCTTCATGACTTAAATCCATCAACTGTAATTTTCCACTTCTAATCCCATTCTTCCCCTTGTAGAATTTATAAGAAGCTAGCAGTCCGTCAGCTGAGATGACCCATTATAAATGGTGCTGCTGGCAAAGTCAACCAGGCCGGCCTCCCGAAACATTTCTTGCCATGATCCCAGGGGGCTAGGTATTTCCATGATCCTCATTCAGGATGGCAGGACTTTACCATCTCTGGCAGTACACGCCCGTGTTCTTTCAGAGTGGACTTTGGTAATTACCAGGTAGAATAAACACTAGCCCTGCAGGTTATAATGTGGTGACGTGGGTGAGGAACTCCTTTCAATATTGTTCATTCTACCTGTATATATAAAGAACGCACCAACACCAACTCCTCATACTCACTGTCCGAGTGACCCGGAACTTGAAACCCAAACCCGTCATGGGGGAGAATACCTGGAGTGGGTCAAAGTGGCACACGGCCGGACAACATACTTTGTTTTCACCCAACTCACTTTCATGTGGGAACTTTGCATGGCTGTAATGAGAGAGGGAATCCAGAAGCCACGCTCACCTAATTAGGCTGTAGGACAGTGGAGACGCACGTATCACTATGAGTGCAAACCGATGAGTTTGAACCAGATGGGTGATTAAAATTACATCACGTCCAACGATCATACAGCACAACCTTCACAGCTTTTATTATGAAAACTTGGGTCATAAGCAACATCCTGACCTGACTACAAACATGGGGTTCCGGTTTTTTCAAGTACGTCACCGATATGCATCTCATTCATAAAACCTCACGACCCAAAACACAACACAAGCAAGCTGCATTTTCTAAAGCATTGCCACGCAATTCCATATCTCTGAGTAGAAACTATTATCGGAGAGCAGGTCCCACTCAATTCGCACTCACTCACTAGCTACGGCCCAGGGGCAGAAGTTATTGTTAACTTCCAGGTCCACAGGGGTGCGGGTAAAGTTCTTGGTCCATCAGATTGCCTCCTTAGATCAGCCATCTTCCCAAATAGTTAATGTCAAAGTCAGAACAGTCGACTCTCTGCCTGGCAAAGGGCCCCCTTGTACATTGAATTGCTCGGAACAATTCCCAGACACTATGTGATCTTTTACTGGGAAAATAAAAATGGAGTGACATAGGAAGCAATTATCGTAAGACAACATAGAGGAATTGTTGATTGCTTGCACGTGTCAACAAGATCACACATTTCAGAGGAGTGAAATGTGCATAGTTCCTTTGACGTTAGGCTGAGGACCCATGATCGTGGAATAAATGATACAAGAAAAGTGTACTTAACGTTACGCAGGTCATGGGACGTCAATCGAGGTTTTAGTGACATGGTGATCTGATTCTGCCAATCAGAGGGGGGGGGGTACTAAATAGGAATTGATACTGGACCAAACTTGTTGGAGTTCCTGAAGAAATTTTTAAAAAAAGGTGATTTGTTGTAACTTTGATGTGCCTCTGGCAACATGGGGAAAAGGGAAAAAGAAAAAGATAACGATGTGGCCAAGAAATTGCAGGATGTATCGGGGGACCATGTTATCAAAGTGCATTGCGTGGCACACAATAAAAACTGGCAGTTTTATATATGGCCAAAATATACAGCACTTGGTGATTGTAAAACAAGTCGTCTGGCTAGCAAGTCGATGGAAGGCTTACAAGCGTGGAACACAATTACACTGAAACAGTCAGTCACTTAGAATCAGTAGCGACTGGGAAATCAGACCTTGCACCAACTGCAGCAGGTCTACTTCATAAACTGAAAGATCCCAAGTTTGTGCGCTCAATGTACTTTATGATAGATTCCATGCGCATCCTATCGACATATTCAGCATTTCCAGTCTGATGATCTTCTCATCACAGATGTGATTCAGGTGGATGAAGCCACAATGAAAACTCATAGCATTAAAGACTGCATGAGGCGAAAGTGAGTCTAAGTTTCTCAATAACTATGGCTGTGAAACAGTGGTACCAGAACAGCTCGAGAACAAAAATGAGGATCTAGAATCTGGATTGAGGAGCTACTAGGCATCGTTTAGAAACCAAATTGTTCACTAACATTGACCTATTGGATGAGAGATTTGGTGTTCTTTTCAAGAATCCTCCAGTAAGTTGTTTCCAGGCATTCGATCTCAGAAACTGGCCCAATGCAAGGGAGGAGCTGGCCACTCATGGGAATGAAGACATTAACCTGTTACTAGACCACTTCAAAAACTGTTTCTCAGAGACTGAAGTAAGCAGTATCCCAATAGCGTGATTTACTCTCTAGAGCCATCTTGCTACTCGCTGCAAAAACAGCGAACTAGAAAAGACCTTATGTCAGCCTATGCATAAATTCTACAAACTAAACCAGCAAACCTAATGAACATAAATTCTCTCTTATCAACGTGATGATGACCATATATGAACAAAGACTGTGTTGAGAGGGGTTTCAGTGCGTTGAACAGAGTTGAAACATCACAGAGAGTGCATATGTCACAGGAATGTCTACGCAGCCACATGATGATCAGCATAATACTCCTAAGGTTGAAGAATACACCACTGAAGCGGCAGACAAGGCCATAGACTGTTTCCTAAATAAAGGACCTGGGAGCACAAATGAGTGAAATATCGTGATTTTTTTCTGGCTTGCTTACATGGACTGCTAACACAAAGTACCCCTATAGATTGAGTTTAGCATGTTGCCTATACAGCGACTGTGAGTGTTACCTTGAGCTGTTGCCAGTGATGCCAGACCCACGGGGGCAGCGTGGTGCCCTTTTCCTGAAAATAATATCTGACAATTGCTATTGGCCGGCCTGTGCAAAACTATACAATGAGCAAATGCATGGGCAATATGTTACTTTTGAATGTTTCCCGCATATGCGCGGCCGCGGGTAGCCATTGTTATCCCAGTGTCGGCCGCAGTTGCTTGTGTTGCCTATACAGCGACTGTGAGTGTGACCGGGGGCAGCGTGGTGCCCTTTTCCAGAAAATAATATCTGACAATTGCTATTGGCCGGCCTGTGCAAAACTGTACAATGAGCAAATCGCAAGCTTGTGATCAGCAAATTCCGTACAGTGTGAGGCAGGTCTAGTATGAAACAATACGTAGGCTACGTGTACTAGGCTACGGGGTACGAATTTAGAATCAGTTGCCGCGAGTACCAAGGTGGCCACTGACCCTAATTTTGCGATAATAACCTGTCACTGGGTAGAATGTAAATAATGAGGAGACCGGTACGTCAACTTCGGGCACTGATTCTATTTAATTAGAGCCGGCTACGGCTAAGTAGGCTAAGGTAACGTTACGTTGAAATGGAGCAGTTAGTTGCACCATTTGTCACGAAGTGACTGACAGTGACACTAGGCCTAGGGCCTAGTGACATGTGTCAAACGTGACTGAGTCAGACTCAAAGAATACGTACATTATCAATGGCAGAGGGAATCACCTTCATTCCTCCAAGAACTATAAGTGAATACTCACGCGTACAGTATCTCATTTACTAGTTCGGAATCATAAACCAAATCACATAATCAGCTGCGATTTACACTTTCACACCTGCGTAAAGGACCTCCGATCGTAATCCCACGACCAGCTGTTGTGAGGGTTGGTAGCGTCTGTTACAAGGTTTCGTAAGTTCGTAACACATTGTGCTCACAATTTCGTGATTGTATTATGAATAACTGATAAGATATTCCTTCCTAATGTGGAAAATTCGTAAAAAACTTTCATCGATACATAGTATGTCGAAATTGATTAACAAAATTTCCTATTCAAACTTCACAATGCATTACAACAATCGATTCAGCCGGCAATCCGAAATTTATTTCCAGTACGTTTTACAAAGGATTTCATGACTGCTGCTCGCCGCATGTGATCGTTCTGCCGTTCTGCGCACTGGCTGTGCTGAATGAGTGAATCACTGGTCACACATGAACCCCCGAGTCAGACCTCGTCATACTACTGGGGAAGCGGAGTGCCGGACGGTGTGTTGTAACTTTTGGAAGGTGAAGGCCGAAGGGAGACTAGATTCACTGGAAGAAGAGTGAAGGGTGAAGATTTTGGAGGGAAAGTTAAAAAACGAGTTTAGGTGTCCTACGACGACATCTACTTGCCTGGAAAGTGAAGCTGCCGTTTCACTCATATTTCAGGGAAGTGTACAAGGGGAGATTGGCATACCCACGGCCACGGGGGGGAGGGGGGTGGTTGGGGGGGGGGGGTTTAAGAACCCCATGACCCAAGTGATCAATAATTTTTCCAACGAAAAAATGAAGTTGGATATGAAGTTGGATATCAGACTCGGTTTGACTTCTTGCAAGTAGGCGGCCGGAAACCCCAGACGTATTTGTCCGGAGCACGAATGCACGATAAATAAGTGAAATAGAGTCTCGATTTCCAAGTTATTCTTTTTCATGGAGTTGGAAATGTCCCGAAAGCAATGAATGGTTCTCAATTTCAGTAATCTTTCGCACCTTCCCCACATTACGCACCCACCGTACGCCTAGGCCTACCTATTTTTCCTCCAAAGTATCATATCCACGTACGTGGTGGTCACGGGTGTAGGCTAACTCTCTTGTGAATAGCGAGCAGCCCCGCCCCTCTCCAGGCATTGTGTAGAATTAATTCATATCACTGTGTAAATATAGCACACCTTTCCAGGTGTTGTGTAAGAAATTACAAAAAAATTGTGTAAAGGTTGTTTAAAAAATTACCCAAATTGTGCAGATCGAACACAATAATTGTGTAATGTCTTACACAACACTGGAATTGGAATAGCCTGTGCTAGTTATACCTAAGAGTGTAATAGTAATATTGTCCAGTCGCTTTGGTTGTTGTGTCTTTGCGGCGGCCGTTAATTTAGCATGGAATTCCCTTCCTCAAGATGTTTCCCTTCTTACCTCCAGGCGGCGGCTCCAGCTGTTTACAAGTGCACTGAGCTGGATCTTTCCTCTAGTAGTCTTTACTCTTTTGTGCATGGGGGGTTACCCTCTTTGTTGGGCAATTATGGGTTTGCCCCTACCCATGTCACTTTGTTTAACCAAAAAACTCAAATACTCGCCTTCCCCCTGCGCTACACACATATCATATGGGTATAATCCCGTGATCTGAGCGTGTCGATCAAAATGTCTTGCAAAAATCTATTGTCTGTAACCGCCCCCCCCCCCTCTGGATTTTTTCCTAGGTCCTAGTGAGGTGATGATTGAACATTTAAAACCCCCCATACCATTACCAAGTTGGGGCCACCCCTGTGTACGGGTGGTAGTATAGGCCTATATATCAAATATTTCTGCATGGTATCTAGGCTATAGACTATTAAATTAGGTAATCAGAGTTTAATCAGAGATAGCTTCTCATTTCACATCGAAGTATAGTTTAATAGTCAATCAACATTATACTGGTATCGAACAGGCCAACCGTTGATTCGAGCGCAATCCTACTATGAATGGTAGGCCATGCATATCAGATAACAATTCAAACACATGACTGCTCTAAATCGAATATATACTGGTACGTGTATGAAACATAAGCCAATGAGAGCCACAGAATACATTACATACATTACATTACATTACAAGTAGTAGGCCTGATTTGAGCGTACTCTAGGGGTGGAATATATACTATTTGTAAATGATAGTTTCCACATATCAGGCCGAATCGATAACGTCTGGGACTCACAAACGTTGGAGCTGATTACATCTATACTCCAGCGATATAGCTTTATATACTTCAGTCCAATCGAGTCAACCTCAGCCGTCTGTGCAGGGTGCATGGTATTCACAGTATTTTTTAATACTGGGCAGATTAGTAGCACTGTATATACGACGCTGCAGTTGGGTAAGCGCCCAGGGAGAAGATATGAGGAACCACAAGAGGTGATGCATCCCCCTGGTCCAATAGACAGTCAGCAAATCGGTGATCAGTCACTCTCATCTCATCTCATGGTAGAATGCATGGTTGCGAACATCCTCGCAAAAGTATCGGCCTTATAGACTGTTGAATTCTACAGAAAGAAGACTGACACAGAAGTTGTGTTTAACGGACTTTACAGAAAACCAGAAAGAGTCAGCGTTACGATCATGCATGGGCGCACATGATCCCGCGAGGGTTAGGGATATATACCCCCTCCTTCACTTTTTGGCGATGCTCCCATTGACTTCTAAAATGTTCACACAGTAATTCCTGGTTCAATGCCCCCCCCCCCCCCAGCTATGATTCATATTCCGCCAGACTGCCCGTTAATTGACAGTCTGCTGTGAACCGTTGTGGAAACTGCGCCCCACGGATTTCTTATGATAAGCCTTCAGTTTCCACCGCCTGTACGTTTCCCGGTCGCGTCATACCAAAGCCTTTGTAAATGGTACATGTTGCTTTCTCGCTGGATGCTCAGCGAGGACAAACGAGCGGTAGGCAGTTTGCAAGTTGCCGTATGGGTGTGATTACCCCCACCCCCCTCCCCACATTAAGGTACTGCCAAAGTGGCATTGCCTTATTCCGTGTATCTAGTGATGGATTCGCAGGATGACGATTAGTGCAGTATCCAGGTTTCACCCTTGCTGGGCCTTGTATAGGTTCGAAGTATACCATAAAAAAAAAAGTAAGAGGGAAATCTGTTGAGTTTTTGGCTGGTAGGATGTGTGATAGGGTGGTTCATATTTCACGGAAGTCCGAAATATCAGGCTCCTACCCCGATGGTTTGATAAAAAAATCCTGTTAAATTTTCACTGATATTGAAAGACGTTTAGACAGTGACGTAGACAGTGGGGGCAGGGAGAAAAGTTTCCCCCCCCCCCGACGAAATATCGAGAGGACAATTCGGGGAATCGGAGGCCTAAAAACGGGGAAGTGAAGGAGAAGGGAGGGGGGAAATGGAAAAACTAAAAAATCCAGTAAAGTTGGGAATAAATTTGATGTTCGCGAAACTGAGTGGGCCCAAAATGGCACTGAGAATAACGAGGGTATGGTGAGGTACGAGGGAGCCTGCTTTTTGACACCCCCACAGAGTTAGAGGTCACCACCCCCCTCCCCCCTCCCCTTCCCGGAAACGCCGAAAAGTGAAGCCCAAAACGGGCGGAAATCGTCTAGTAACTAGCTCTGATTAGGAAGGCTGGCTACGCGCCTGCATTTAGAGGTAGCTCACGAGCCACCAATGTGGCCAGGACTAGTCAGCTTGTAAGCTCATGGCGGTCAGTGTTCCCCTATAACCTTTGACACAGTAGCATTATCATCCTAATTATCAACTGTAATCGCGAACCGGCTCATTGACTGGATTGCTCTCCCACTCGTAAAATGCAACCGAGTGCAACCAGTCAATAGCGCCCTCACATCCCAAGAAAACTTCAGCGGGACATACCATAACCACACACGAACTGCGTAATAGTACTTGTATCGCCGAAGACAAGATGCCGACTTG
The DNA here is from genome assembly GCA_026419785.1 of Sclerodactyla briareus. NCBI lineage: Eukaryota > Metazoa > Echinodermata > Holothuroidea > Dendrochirotida > Sclerodactylidae > Sclerodactyla > Sclerodactyla briareus. The sequence goes on along the minus strand of JAODTK010003466.1, from coordinate 172,991 downwards.
ATCGGCCCTCAGCTTCACCGATAGCCTGAATAGGTAGAGCGAGTGATTTCGGAAAACGTTCAATCCGTAGGTAGAAGGCCGACCGGGATAGGCTCGTGCGGGGGAAATATTTCACACGACGAGCTCTAGTGAAGTGACAGTGCTACTATTTTCGGCTCTATAGAAAATTATTAAATGGCTGAGCGCCTCTGTCATATTACTGGGAGGCCCATCAAACCTAAATTCCATATTCCCTGCCTTTATTAAAGCATTATGCAGCTGCGCCAATAGCCCCCAGCCGTTTTAGACAAATAGTTCTCCCTCCACCAGGGGCGGCGATCCTGGAGAGATGAGAGCGATATATCCCCCTCATGAAAATGGGTGGAGGGGATTTAACACAACCCCCCCCCCCCCCATGAATACCTGGGCTAGCAATATTATTATGCCTATATATACCCATCACCATGCACATATAACTCCGTTTGTGTGTATCTCTAGGCTACTATTCCTCTAACCCTTTGCGCCCAACTGCCATAGATACTCTTTTGCAGTGCCATCATTCCATCAACATCAATGGCATCTAATTTCTACGAAAAGTTGCGCACCGCGCCGGCGCTGTCGGCACTTTTGTGCACAAATTGTGTCGGGATTGGGTAAAAATTCGGTTCCAATCGGAATTTTCGGAAAGGTAGATCTGGATAGTTACCTGAACCTAGAAAAGGCCATTCCTTTTAAAAAATGTCCCTTTTCCTTAAGAAATTCCGACTAAACTGCCACAATTCGTAGGTTAACGGGAAAACGGATTGTAGTTTTGGATTTTTGTTTCTGTTTTCAGGCAAATAGGCCTATGCTCGCTTGGCGACGGCGCTGTTGGTACTCAAATTCAATTACAAGTTGGATTTGTTCAAAGGTACCGGGTGATCTAGATAGCTAATTTACCTGTACGTATTCTTTTTCATATTTAGGACCCAAGTTTTCACTGAGAAATTCCAACTAAATTGCTGCAACTTGTAACTGTAAAAAGTTACTCTTTCAATTTAAGGTCACTTTGGACGGCATCATATTTCTGCAATAAATTTCCGTTGGGGGACATAATGATCAAATGCCCTCCTCCCGATATTTGGTGGATTGTTGAAGAATCTAAACACTCAAAGGGCCCGTAAGTTCCGGAAATATGTTTTCCTACTCAGATTGCCCGAATCTTGTGCTGAGAGTCGAGATTTTGGACGCAAAAATTGTGCGTGCAGTATTCGTTTTGTTGTCGGTATCATTATCATCAACTTTCTGTAATTCGGGAAGATATTGTTACTATTTTCAGTGCGGGTTCTGGGTGCAACCACTCTCAATCGCTGACCAAGGTAATGGCACATTAACCTGATTGAGGAAACCGTTTACCTCCACGAATCCAACCCCTCCCTTTCCTGTTAAACCCCAGATCTGTGTTCTGTTACGGACATTTTCGTACCCCAGTTTTCAGGTTTTGCGACTATGGTTCTAACAACTTGAAGATTTGTTTGAAGAGAAAAAGGCACGTGGCAATGCAAAACTGTGATTCGGTTCCTCCAAAATGCATCAACTTTTGCTTGACGACCACTTGGTTTTGCCCCTGGATCCAAACAGGGACTTCTGGTGGTCCCCTGTACCCCTGGCTGGATGCGCATACCTAGCAATATCCACGTATGACTCTGGCCAAGCTGGAAACACCATGAGAGGTCAAAAAGGGACTCCTGTAAGTTTCTGAATTCTCTGGTTGAATGATAAAGTGTTCATGCAATTTTCGTACTCCAGTTTATTAGCTATAGTCTTTTGGCTTTAGAAATTAGTTTCAGAGAAACTGGCATCTGGCAATAAAAAATATTCGATCTGTGTCCTCCAGAGTGTACCAGATGCTTGGCTTTAAGAGCTGCACCCCGGACCCAAACCAGGGGACTTTCGGCGGTCCCCTGTCTGCCTGTGTAGTGTGTACCCCTGGCAGGAGATGCAAAGCGTCGGAGAACTAGGGGGAATTAGCCCCATCCCAGCTCCATCAGTGTAACATATGAAATACTCTTTTTGAGCCCACAGCCATTCCAATAGTTGGATATAAATACCGGCCGTAGTTTGTGAGATTTGCAGTTGACTTGTAAGAAAATGGACTTCATGTCACCGGTATATAGGTCGCGACAGCATGGACCTTTGTTGAAGTCTACCAAGTCGGAGAAAGTGATCATGATATCCAACGAATGGTCAGTTACCAAAGACGCCTGATCAGTGCATTGCACACATAGTAGGCCTACACAACGCCAGAATACCAGTTTCCCGGTACCCGCGCCATGCGCTATGTACTGCCACCATTTGAGATCGCTGAACATAATGTGAGACGAGCGTTCAAGAGTCTAAAGGAACGGAAAGCCGCCGGCCCGATGGTACCCCCCTAGACTGTTGAGGCGCTGTAGTGATCCACTCGAGACTGTTTTCACTGACGTTTATAACTGGTCACTGAGGTTGCAAAAAGTCCCTAACAGCTTGAAGGATGCTCACCACTGAACAGTTTGTGGGAATAGACGAGATCGCCCCCACCCCCTCATAGCAATATCGTTACGGCTTATTTTTAAACTGTCTCCACTATTTGAAAGCGCAACCAATTCATCCCATATTTTCGGATGTTATTGTTGATAGGTAAGGGGGAAAATCTGTAAAGTTTTGTGCTGACAGGAATTGTCATTTTCGGCAGGGGGGTTTCGATTCTGCACACTGTACGTTCAACGTCGAACTGCCATTGATTGTTCCCTCATGACCTTCCACACAATATCATGACTAGGCAAAGGGGCATTTGGAAACTGCTGTAGCGCGAGCGACCAGACAGAGATCAAGCAACATAAAAGGAGAGAAATAAATAAATGTGTCTCCCCGATAGATGAAGGGTTAAGACACCTAGCGGGCGTGAGCACGATCAAGGGTAGGTATGAAGATGAGCTTCTGATGATAACAAAGGTCTCTATTTGTCTACCAGTATGCAGCATCCGAAACCTCAGTGGAATTCGAGAGTCTACTTGATTTTAGGTATTGAAGTCACGGAATGCATGCACATTTTTCTGCAGTGGGAGCGGATTAGAATATTAGGAGGTGCTCCGCTGATATATACAATGAAAGAGAGACAAGTGGTTGCATAAGGGGACCGTCATATAAGCGTCACTATGGCCATTTTCTGATGGTCAAGTGCTTTTAGACAGCAGCATCGATCTAGTGATCATGGAAGTTGGTTATATTTAGTGCATTCATGGGGTGTTAAGAAATTTGGGATCAAAGGTCATACAGGTGTCAAATATGGCCATATTTCAATGGTCAGCAACTTTCACTCATGCAGAATAGATGGATTCGAGATCAAAGTCATAGAGGGGTCAACTTTTAGTACTACTCTGTTCGAACAATGAAGCAATTTCTACTCCCACAGGAAGGATCAAATGATCACGAAGTTGGTCAGTGCTATGAATGACCGACCAACAGGAAGCATGGTGGCCTAATGGTTAGGACGTCAAGCTTGTAATTCAGAGGTTTGGGTTGTAGACCTTGTGCAAGGTAATTACTCCTGATTGCTTACTAATGAGGGGGAGAAGGTAGTTCCATTGCTGACAGCGTATAATCACCCCTTCCTCCATATAGTGCGGTCAGGGGAATTACCTCATTCCATGTCCTGGTGAAGGTTCACAGCTGACAATAGTGAGGTACCCAAGGTCAGCACTCACGACTGGACAATGTACAGGTTCCGTTCACATTTTACTGACAGATCAAGCTGTAGGCAATAATCATACTTATCATATACGAGGTCCATATCGTGTAGGTTCCTTAAAGGTTTCTTACTTGGGGTCCCTCTCTTCCTCTATATGTGAATGATATTCCGGATGCTGCCAACTGTAAGCTTATGCTATATGCGGATGATTCAGCTTTACTTGTGTCTGGAAAGGCCCGCTCCTAATAGGTGAGATGCTGAGTATGAAGCTCAAATCGATCAGTGAATGGTTGATTGAGAACAAACTATCTCTACATTTGGGGTAAAACTGAGTCCATTCTTCTTGCTTCCAAGAAAAGTCTGCAAAGGGTTTGAACACATAAGAGGTTTCATGCTTGGGGGTTACATATGCCAGTCGCTATCTGGTGAGCATATTGTACAGGAGTTCAAGTAGTTCAAGTAGACTAAAGTTCGTATATAAGACAAAAGCTAGAAATTATAGCAATGAGCAATTCAAACTTGCCGGTATGTTTGAGTGATTAAGAGTGACTCAACTGAAATGGAACCATATGATATAACATCCATTCTGATGTGGCCCCAGATTTTATCTAAAAGAAAATGTACCATAGTGTGTAAGCCCCATACTTATAATACACTGCAGTTTCTGAATGAACATAAAACTAATAATGTTAAATGTCTGGCTGGCAGGGACCAGTGCTGCCAGGACAGAAGTTCCTCCCCAGTTGTGAACAATTGCGTACTCATCACAGCGTTTGAGTGGCGGGATGCACCAAAGCCAGTCAGGGAATGAATAGTGCCAAGCAAATTTATGATTACCTTGCAGTGGATTGGTTTTGCCTGAGTGAAATTAAAACCCAGGATATAAGCCCAAATATCCACTCGGGCATAAATCAGACGAATGGGCTATGCTGTTGGACTCTGCTTGTTTTGCCAGCGACATCCATAACACTTTAGGAATGTTGAGAGGATGAGACAAATATGAAAAATACAAACAGTTTTTTTCACAGACCTCACATTATTATTAGTTTCTCATTTTCACATAACGCAAACACTGTGTGATGACAACAAGTTGGATACGGTATGGGCCCTCCACAAAGTGCGGAGATTAAATCTTGTTTATATGTTGTGAGATATGGTAAAACATGAAGCAAAACACTAGTGATGACACTTCTTGATCTTGTGTAGGTCTACGGTAGTAGGGGAAAGCTTGTGTCTCTAGACCTGGGTGGGACGCCGCCACCGCCGCCGCCTCCCCCAACCGCCAGAGGGGCCGCCTGGGGCCACCCCTTACCTTGCCCACCCGCCCTGATCTGCTGGTGCTGCTGCTGTGATAACCAAAAGAAGAGGAAAAGACTAGATGGTTTCATGTTTCAATCTTGTTTTTTACAAGCTGCTACCCCACTTACAATTTGTTCAGTCGTGAGGCACCCTGTTACTGGTTTGCTTTAGTAATTCTGATGCGATTAGTTTAGGTATTTGGTAGGCCAGAAGAAGAAGAACCAGAAAATTAGTATGATTATGAGTGAGCTTTCGAACCATTTTGACTAAGGACTACGAGTTAAATACTCAACCACATACAGTAGAAGATAATAGATAATATAACACAAACAAAACAAGGAATATTGATGAATCGGTGTGATAGTAATTAGGTAATAGTTCTATCTGTAAATGCTTATGGACGGTGACGAGTTCATTGCAGCTCAATTATGACACTTACTACATACCCACAGGCAGAACATTTCGCACAATCAATACATTTTTACAGAAAGTCACGACAACTTATTAAAGTGTTGAATAGAAAAAGTTTAAAATCCTATGATTGTACTTTTTCAAACTCTTTTAGAAATACATGTTCGTACAATGTACTTATGGCCTTCTTCTCCTTCACAAACTAGAAAAGTAGGGCGGCGGGTTAAACCCGCCAGACGTCTTATATCCCCGCACTCTTATTCAAGAAATTTGGTGATGATGACCATTTGTGGAAACGGCGACAATATTCGTGCGAAAGAAGAAATTTATAGACTGGTGAAGCGACAACGTGACAGGGTTAAATGGGTCATTCCATAATGCACTTGTTAATTGTATGAGGGCCCCTACAGACCCGACAAGGCGCGTCCTTTATTAAATAAGACATTTATTTTCAAGATCGACCTTCACCCACATGCCACCGACAGAGATCAAATTCAGGTCAGAGGTCACACACCTGCAGGTCAACAAATACCACAATGGTGAACCAATCCAGCCTTCGCAGATATTCAAATTTCAGATATCAGCCAAAAAACAGTTTCTTACCCCTAAGTGACCTGGAATGACCTTTAATGATATGACAGGTTTTTATGAGGAATGTTACTCTCCATGGGATACATCCACCCGGAGCTTGTTGCATTCTGATGAACACACCCAGTGCTATTGCCTGAAAAAAGTACTAACTCAGTTTTCGACCCCTAAGTGACCTTTAAGGACCTTCAATGACAAGGGCGGTTTATGAAATTGGTACACTCCATGTTATGCAACCACTCCTAGTCGCATATTGCATTCCAATGACATGTCCAATGTTATTGCGAAGAAAGGTATAAATTGAACTTTGACCCCTTGTAAACTACAAAGGTAAGTGTCCGATCGAAGGCGGGAGTGGTTTCCTCCATAAGACACAAAGCTCTCTCACATATCCAAAAATAACCAGTTTCTTTTTTTTGCCCGTCCGTAACTAGTTGAAATAAGCACCATTTATTCAAGATGCCGACTTTAACACAGACCACCAGACAGAGGTCAAATTAGGTCAGAGGTCAACACATGCAGGTCAACAATTATATTCACAATGGTGAACATCCAGCCTTCGCAGTATTTCAATTCTCCCATTATAGCCCAAAAACAGTTTTTGACCCCTTACGTGACCTCGAATGGACCTTTAAGATATGCAGTTTTATGAAAATTGTACTCTCCATTGCTACACCACTCCTAGGAGCATTTGCATTTGATGAAACACACCGCAGTTGATATTGTCCGAAAAAGTACTTAAAATAAGTTTTTACCACTATTAAGTGACTTAATGACCTTCAATGACATGGCGTGTTTATGAAAATTGTTACACCCATGTGATGCATCCACTCATAGAAGCATATTGTTTCCAAGGAACATGTCAATGTATACTTGCGAAAAAGGTATAAATTGAACTTTACCCCTTGTCACTACCAAAGTAATTGTCCGAGCGAAGCGGGAATTGGTTTCCCCCAATATAAGCACACAAAAGCTCTATCACATATTCAAAAAAACAGTTTTTACTTTTTTTGCCCCCCGATAACTCCTTAAATAAGCACATTATTTAAGAGAGATCGACCTTTAAACACATGACCAACCCGACAGAGGTCAAATTCAGGTCAGAGCGTTTCACAAACATGCAGGTCACCAATTAAGCAATGTATGTGGTGAACCATCCAGCCGGCGCAGATATTCAATTCTACGAGTATAGCCAAAAAAACAGGTTTTGACCCTAAGTGACCCCGACATGACCTATAATGATATGGACAGTTTGTATGGAATGTTACAGTCCATGTGATGCATCCACCTCCTAGAAGCATATGCATTCCAATGAACAGTACAATGTTATTGCCGAAAAAAAAAAGTATGAAAACTCAATGATCGGGACAACTAATATGCAAATTAGTCCCACAAATTTACCCTAAGTGATCTTTGATGCTATTGAATAACAGGGCTGGAATTACCACGGGGTGAAGGGGGCACGGCCATTTGGCCGTGTCTATTTAGGAATTTTGGAGGGCACAAGACATTGAGTAGGGCACCAGGCCAAACGTTCCGTTATGGCAGGGAACTAGGCCAAAATACCAAAATTGTGAATGATACAGTAAAAGCCTCAGGACAGGGTATGCAAGCACTATGAAGGTCAAAATAATTTTGGTCCATCCTCTGCACATGATTTTCTAGGGGGGGGGGGGGGGGGGGGGGGCTCCATCCTAACGCAATTGACAGAACCCATCACCCCGCCTACAAACACTGACAGAAGACCATACGGCTGCCATACCACCATTCCCTACACCTTTCCATTGCTGGTAGGTACTCCCATTTCTTGATCTACGAGCGCACAGGGTGAGTCATTGTTATTCAAAGCCCAACAAGCGATGCTGCGAATGGGAAAATATTTAAAATGAAATTGAATTCATCCCTGCCTGGAAACCACAATTTCATGAACACAATTGTCCATAATGGCCTACTGCAGTGGAACAGCTGCCAATGAGTAGGCTGACTTGATCATTAGGGACTTCAAAAAAAAGCTGGTTTGTTTGGACCGTGTGGCCCCATCAACGTCTCTTATTTGAAGCTTCATGAGTGCAGGTATCAGACTCACCACTTCAAAGTGGATTCAGTCATTTCTCACCAAAACGCAACAGCAAGTTTTCCACAGGGAGAGACATTCATCTCAATCTGAAAGTGGAAGTAGTTACATCAGATAGTCCCTCAAGTAACTGTTTTGGGCCCCCCTCTGTTCTTGGTTATATACATACATGACCTTCCCAGAAATATCCTCTCGGGCATTAAGCTGCTGCGGTGGACTTTGTTCTCTATCGGAGGATCAGGTCCCATCATAGTGATTGTCTTCAACTCCAACGGGACATTAACACACTCAATCAATAGGAAAGAGACTGGCAAATGTCGCTCAATGAATCTAAATGCTTCTACACGTATATGGTGACCCATAAGGAAAATCCAATTGTTGCCGCAGTTATCATCTTGGTGACAATTTGAAAGAGGTATTCATACCCATACTGGAACTAAGTAAACAACCTTAATGACCCCATTGCCCAGATAGGGATTGCAACCGTTATATCTGTACCCGAGGACAATACCTGATACCCTGACGAATGGAAAGGCTTACCCTGTGAGATCCAGAGGCAAAAAGCATGATGTGTTAAATCCTTCAAGTTGATCTAAGTGGACATAGGACATTGAGTTTAGTAGGAGTTGCTCATTTTAAAATGTGAATTCTGCTACACATGGCCTTGAAGTTATGACAAACAACCTCGCAGGTGTTTAGTTTGTACAGACATACAGAGACTCCAAGCAGCCCCCTCCCCCGTTTGCACAGTAGGCCTACTTAGTACCTCCACGAAATTGGCCGAAATATTTTCAGAGGTGGATATAGCTTACCCCAATCCACTCCGACTTTCACATGTTTTGATATATTTAGGCAGAAAACAAGTTGCATTTAGTTTGATTTATGATATGAATCCGAGATACATCTGTTTGTGAAAAGAAGCTATCCTAACACACTGTTGACATAGGCAAAATCGGAGGCCTATTACCGGCCGATTTCGGCCGTTTTGGCAGAAATTCTGTGATCGTTAATTAGTGTTTAGGATAATTAGGATGTATTTAGGATCATTACAACAGGAAATCAGACCGTGTTTCTCTTGAAAAAGAGTCTCAAGTGATAGACCAACTTCAGAGGGCATGACGCCAAAGGAATTTGGGCAGGACGGTCATCGTGGCCGTGAGCTAGAGGCGCTTTTTTAGGGCATTGCGGCCATCATGATAAAACACGAGGCCATGGCCGCCGGTTGGCCTGCGGTAAGTACAGCCTGGAATAAATTTACAGACGGTAGTAGGTCCTATTCACAAAGTTTGTCAAAATCCCTAACAGTTGAGAAAAATAATTGCATTAATTATTACTACGTATGCTAAACGAATATGTAAATTTAAACACATATAATGACTTCAGTGATTTCAATGCAATGAATAAAATTTATTTTCGGACTGTTGGAAGGTCCGACTCACCAAGTTTTGTGAGAATCCAAAAAGTTTATAAATTTGCCTAAACTTGCTAATTGGGCCCAACTATTATGCAAAATTAGTCATGAAAGATGACCTCCATTGACCGGCCACATTAGGGAAATTCAGCGGCACTGCTAGTGCGCAATATTCAGTTTCATGAAAATCCATGAGTTTGAAATACACTACATTATGCTCGTAATTAGGCTACGGCCAAAGCAAATGCAAACTTGACCGCGGATGACAGATGAATTGTCGCCATGTTTTCGGCTCACAACAACTACAACAACAACCCAATGTGTGTAAATCGCGACCGAACTTGAAAAATTTGCGAAAAAACCTGCAAAAATAGCGGGCAACAAATATACGATATAGCCCCTTTTCGAAATTATCCGAGATTTTGACTCATCACGGGAATGTGTACCAAGTTTTTGGGTAGTCAGATAAAGTGTTTAAGATGAGAGCGCTAACGCCTAAAGTTTACGGCGCGGCGGAGGAGCCGGCAGACGGCGGAGACGGAGGCGGCGGAGACGACGGGGACGGCGGGGCCACACGGCCCAAAACCATAATATCCCCGAACACTTACAGTGTTGCGGGGATATAATTACTTGTTGACTTCACAAGTGAATATGGTTTGGGTCGGGGGGATGCTCCATCCGTCCCTGCCATTGGAACTTTGGGCATTAGCGTTAATATAAAAAACTCTCTCCAAGTTGTCTTGTTTACCCAAAACTTAGGAAACTTCCGCCCTAGTAGAATCTTGAATGGGTTCGAAAGTGGCATCACCACATGACTGGGGCGAGCTAATTTGCATATTGTGCTGGAGTTTGTTGAATTCACGAGCGTGGTGGATTGTAAACTAATGAGGTCCTGGCATGAGTGGGCGGGTATTTTGAGGGTACACCAGAGGTCATCTCTCAAAGTTTGTAACATTCTAATGATAATGACTAGATTAGGTCCTGACAAATGTCAAGTCATGTTAAGGTCACTGACAGTCTCTGATGCAAGGATTAGAGTGTTTGTGCGCAAGTACATTAAGAACTTACGCCATCAGTCCTGGCTTGTGATTGTATTACCCGAGTTGAAATCTATAAAGGACCAATGCTGTCCTTGACTTTCTGCTTCCCCTCATATAAGAGAAACATGCACGAGGATTCTCCTTGTTGTTAGAGGCAATCTGCCCTCTCGAAATCAAAGAATTGCACCAGAAACTAAACGCGGGACAAGCTTTTGCTGAACTTTGAAAGGCTCTAGATCAGACACTGACCCAGAAGAACGATAAAGTCGCCATGAGTGTAGCTTAAGTTGATGGCCAGAAGGAGAAAAACTTCCCTTTTCATCAAAAGGGCCTCTTGTTATTACTGCGCGCTGTCCTCCAAGGAACGTAAACTTCAGAACCTTGTTAACCTTCAATGATGAAAACATTCCAAGAGTCAAGGCGATTCGTATTTTTAACAATTTAGCCGATCTACCTTTGATAAAAAAACCTGGAAAGCATCCACACGGCCTTCGCGAAACAAGGAAAAAGTCTACATCTCTGTGGATATTGACAGAACAAGACACATTGAAAAGCTCTAAAAATATCGTGATCACTTGCACCGAGCTTACCAGCTCTCTACATTATCTACAGCCCCTGATCACTCTTCAAAACTAAATCCAAATATGTGCTTTCTGGTAGGAAAATGTACATGCTGAGAAAGGAATTAATCCTGAGTGGCATTGAAAAAGCCATATCCATGCTGCCACTATAACCATTATACCAAGACATATCTGGATAATTGGAATCACCCATAATATTTTACTCTTCCAGAACTTCGAAAACATGTCGGAAAGAAAGAGTTGTTGTCTTCAGACTATTTAACGCCAACTAATAAAGAACTGGCAATACCAGATGATTTAGACGGATTTTCACACCAAACCGAGTAGACAAAACTTACACCAATATCCGTCCTTCTCAAAACTATTCCAATCGACCTCAACATACAACACACTCCACCACCAAGCCCGGAGAGATCTATCCTATCTTGCCTATAAACAACAAAAACCAGGAAGGTGAACCTTCGGCTGTGGAATATCTGGTCACCACGACTCGTAATACCAATGACGTCCGGCTTTGCGTGTCCGGGACTAAAAATCTGCAACTCATAAAACTTGTTCCTGATACTTTGAACATTAGTCCAGAAAAAAGACCGCGGCTAACTATTTTCGCTACTGTGACCTCGCAAACCTTTCACCCCCACTCGATGCTTACTATTTAACAACCCTGGGGCCAGTAGCCTACGGACACCTGACACCCTCGCCCCCAATTTAGTTTAACAACCCTTCCACTCAGGAAGTGAACCACTTCCTAACAGTGAAGCCCGGCACCATTAGGTGAAACCATCCTTGCGAAAGATCCCTCCTTCCCCGAAACACGAAACTATCCACAAAACTGACGCACTCCCGCAGCACACTCTAAATTTAAGCACCTATTGAGACCCGCTATCGTCCTACCCGCAACGCGACGTCAAACCTGGTGAATGCCACAAATCCGACTTTCGAACTAGTGGACTTCAGCCTGCACAACAGTTCACGAAATCGGGCTCTTAGGATGTCCGGACTGTCACCCCGGAGATTATTAGTGCTATCTCGACAACCACCACCTCCTCATTCACCCCACGATCCTGTTTCACCCTCGCACTAATGTCTCTACCCTAGCTTCCCGGAAGACAAACGCGCAGTACGCTCAGATTATCCACGCGACTTAAATTCCGGTCCACATACCGGACAAGCGAATCCCCCACCAGCAAACACACTTACCTGTTAACTTATCCCTCCCAAAGTCCACCTTCCCTTCCACCACCGCGACTGGAACCACCGGCTATGACTTGTCGCCATCCTCTTACTCTCCACCGCCCCAACTAATCCAAATGACCCCCCGGCACGCTCCTCAACGCCAGCACACTAAAACTATTCGAGTGTCAGGCCGGATCACCACACTTCCGTTGTATCGGTAGCAGCACCCCTCCTAACTATTCCACTGACACTCACGTGCCCCAGCCTCGCTTCAAGCTCGGCAGTATAGGACACTTCTACATCTATAAATATACCCATCCGCCTTAGTGTCTCAAAGCTCACCCCCTTAAAAATCAGCCCCACTTCAGATACTAGATCCACATATCACAACCCTGAAAGGCTAGCAGCTATCTTCCCCCTCCATAACAGCAAATAAATAGAAGGACCAAACAGGCTGTCCTCATTCATGACTTAGTAAAATCTCTGGTAATTCCTATTGAGGCTACACATTTTGACATGCACAATGCTGCCATGAGTTCTAGGTAGAGGATGTAATCTTGTCAACCCGTTAGCAAATTCAACAAATCTAATTTGACACGTGTTGACATGACTTACCATTCCAGGCCTGAAGCTTGGGGGTGGGGTCCGGTCCCTTGCGGCCTCCTTCATCGGTTACTCACCACCTTGTAGTGCATGGCACAGCTGACGCCGTAGTGGAGCTTGCATAAAGCTTTGGGAGAGCGTACACTGCAAATAAATTATGAAACAGATTAGAGTTCCTGAGTCTTCTGCCTAACCATTGAAACAACAATTTATCTTAATTGAACCATACCCCGTTTGATCCACTAAAAATCTGAATATCCGATTGGTACACTGTGTACAATAAATTAATTGTGTTCGAGGGGGCCGAGTATAACACCATAGACATCCAAAGACGTGCACCAAACAATTTGTAAGCCGGGTTTCTCCTGTGTGGCCGGCAAATCTCTGGATGGACCTGCGGGTTCAACATGAACACTGTCTACTGTCTAATACTCACTCAACGCTCTACTCAGTCTATATTACTTCTGGTCTACCTCACGCGTTCTTACTTCTTACTCTTCTCTACTCGTGATTAGGCATCTTTCCCTTCCTTCAAAGGAAATCACTGAAGAAGGGAGGCTTCACAGTTGATTCCTGCGCAGTTAACTGTGCTTGTCCTTGTCTTATCTGTTGCTGTACTTTATTTGATTCAGTCTGATTACAGACAGGAGGAAGCCTGAGGTGAGGTAGAATGTTTTAGATGTATTAAATACCAGGGAACCTTTTTTTTACTGGGTGCTAAATATTGTTTTTTCTTCTAGACTAGTCCAATTCGATATTAGACTTAGGGCTCTACCGAAATGACTTTTCAATGCCGATCCGATGGCCGATGTTTTCCTTTCCAACATCGTCCTATGTCGATTCCGATCCGAGATGGACGCAGTAACTATTATGAACATATGTGACCAGCTTGGGTTTGTTTTATTGGGTTTTGTCGGTGTATGATTTATGTCTTTAGAGAACGCTCTTAAAAAGAAGTGAGCCTCCATACCTTCAAGATGTAAGCCATCCAAACAAATATTGATGAAAACAATTTGATCATATATCAAGCTGAATGTTTTTCATAAAGAAAAAAAACGTGATAATTGGGAGCGATTCGATCACTAGTTTGTGTTTACTAGCGTTTATTCGCTAGCTACATATTCCGTAACAGCTGAACTTTCTGTCAATGTGCGTGCCACTGGCTAATTACATTTTCAGTGCTCCAAATATTGCGATGTCTGGCACTAAACCTCCACTACTCAGTACAGCCTCGTCCGTGCCGCTCTGAATTAATTACATTTTGGGTGCTCCCATGAAGATCGCTATGTTTTGAGTGCGGAGTTACTACTGTAGTTTCGCATCTTCCGCAGTCTATGAGAGGATTGATTTGTTACGGTTGTAGCGACCTGTGTTTGTGTTAGTTTGTTGGTCTGCCGTGACAAACTTTAAAAAAAAAAATTCATTTATGATTACAGACACCTCATACATGATACAAGACATGGATATATGGTTCGAAAGGAACTTTTTTCACTCTTGAAATCTGTTTATTTTGGCTGCTGTAGTCTTTGAGTGCTTATTATCACTTTCCAAAACTTATTGCAAATCTTTTACGGAACGTTCTCATAGGCCGAATGGTGTTCGTTCGGGTTGTGTAAAATCATTCATTGATCTTCTCCGTAATAATTTGTAAAAGTGTTTCGGACTTTAAAACAACACAGGTGTTTTTACGGTGCAAAAACCCGTACAACCGCAACTGCTAGTAACTTATGTGTGCCCTGGGGTTACCACGTATTTTCAGCTGAACTTCTGTACACTTTAATGTACTCATTGAGAGGCTGATTGGCTGTGCGCGTGTTCGGCTCCACTCCATTGTCTCTAGTCTGAGTGTATTTGGGGACTTCTTCGGCCAGCGGTCACATCATATCATGTATTAGGAGTTTGTGCCGGGTTTCGAACTAGAGCCTTGTGTATACGCCGCGCCTATGAATAATAACGTACGATACTGCACCGCAGGGGTCATATTTGTGATAATATTCAGATCGAGCCACCTCAGTATAGTATTCAACTGACAGCGGAGGGGATTGAATTTATTTTGATATATAAAATAAATCCCGACTGTCACGATCTCGTTGGCAGTTAGCCAGCTTGTCTACTTTCACGAGCCCTGCTGGGCAGCCGGGGGTGCTTCATTCTAACATTTTACTGTCTGATATGGTGATTGGTGGTTGAAATTTCCCCGATATTAGCAAACAATCTGAGAATTCGTTGGTCATTTCGCCGATCGATGTTTTGCCGATAGTGCAAAATATCGGGCCAGTCCGATGTCCCATCCGATTATCGGTAGAGCCTAATTATACGAGATTCAATTGCACCATGGACTATTGATTTGGAATGTAACAGTGGGAATGAATGATAATAACCAACAGTTGTCAATTATAGCCGATGTTTACTGGTTGTTAAGTTTCCATGCCCACCATCAAACAGCTCGGAAGGGGGGGGGGGTATGGGAGCCTCATTGCTCTCTCACTACTGGCCACCACTTTTTCTGGAACAACCAGTGCATTCAATTTTTTAGAATGTTACTGTTGATATGTATGGTGGGGGGAATACGTAAAGTTTTGTGTGCTGATATGATGTGTCATTTTCGTCAGGAAGTGGGAGATTGTTTTTGCACATGCTTGTGCACGTTGAGTGCCAGTAATTCCTCTATGTGACCGTTGACACAATATATTCTAATTGACATGTGAACGCGGCTTATTGGCATATCAAGATGTTGCTTCTTCTGTACTGTCAAGTTTCTTGACGGACAATCATGCCCATCATGTCCTGTTAGTGTGGAGCAGACATCACTCATCTTTTTTTTTCTTTTTTTTTTTTCCGTTTTTTTTTTCTTTTTTTTTTCTGTTTTTTTGGTGGCGCATTGAATACTGCAGTAATAATGAGCCGCTTATCAAGTCCTATACTATACTTAGATGCAATGCTAAATGATGCAACCAAATTGCCTCAAGCTCGTGGTAATTCTGGTGGATTGGCCATTCGGAATTATTTCTTCTCACAGAGAGTAATTCGCTTAGTGGAATAGCCCTTCCTGAGGATGTTGGTCTCTGTCTAAGAGTGGAATGCATTCCAGAACAGTCTTAATTTATTTTTTCAAGATTGTGGGCGAATTCTTTAGGCATCTGGGTTGTTCTCTCTTTTGGGATGTTTGTGGCTCCAGGGTCCTCCATGAGATTTTGTCCTCTCTGACCCTTTTTCACTAAACTAAACATTCTGTCCTGCGTAGACGCTAGCGTCCTGGATATCCCTGGATGGCGGCCGCCTCAACGATGTTTCGGATCACAACTTTCTAACTTCTTGATAGGCCCTTTCGTTGGGCACACAACGGCACAGTTGGTGCACCTCACAGGCTTCACATGGCTCTGCCCTTCTTGCTGCGCCCGTTGTTACGACGTTTTTGAGTCTGGGGGAAGATTAAGAGTCAGTTTTAGACCAGGTCAACGCTTCTCAACTGTCAAGAGAACCTTTGACCTCAAAAAAATAGAAATTTAAGAAAATTTGATTCTAACGCAAGGTTGAGCATTATGGATTCAAAACGTGTTTGCAAGTACTTAGACTCTGACCTAGTGGCCCCAGCTTAGCTTTGTTTTGACTGGGAGCCAGGCCTGCGCTCTGTCCCAGGCTTGATAAAATCCCATTCGAATTAAGTGTAAGATGATAAGATATCAACCATAATTTTTTTGTGGGAAGGGGACCCTGGTCAAATTATCAAGTTTACAAGGTAGACTGCTCGGAAGTTTCAAGTAAGCATCATTATCAAGGCCTGGTCAAGTTACTGTCTCCACAAGGTGAAATTTCAAATTTCGAGAATTTCCAGAATATATAATAATATTCATTGAGGCACTGCTCCAAAACAATTGCCGTCTGTAAAAAGAGACCTATTCATGAATACAGGATTGGATATGAGGTGCCTTAAAAATTACTAGAGTGAGTATTTCACTAGTTAGAGTGAGTAATTCACTGGTTGCAGTGAGTTCCACTGCTGAAACAGTCCAATTTCAGGGATTTCCTTCCAACTGTCTTCAGAATATGTGTGGTGTTTGGGGCGGTTGGTATCTTTTGCGGTTCTGCGCTGCGAAGGTGGGATGGCAACAGCGAAGCATAGCTACGGATAACCAAACAATGAGGTGGAGGCATCTATAAACTATGCATAGTACCTTGAGAGTGATCCTTGTGTGTAGGGGTAACCAGTGTAGACCAGTACCTGAAAAGCTGTGTTCATGTTGTGCAGCTCGCTAACTAGCCTGGCACCTAGCTCTCGAATCGTACAAATCACTAAAGGTCATTCTTGTTTGCGCCGAAAAGTAACGTCATTTCCATAGTCTACGCTAGACAATATAAGGGCCCTTACAAACATGGTACTTGTGTCAAAATCCTTGAATGCAATGAAAACATGGTAAAAAGAAGTTAAGGCTAGTGTAGAGTGATTGGATCGATGACCATGTTCTCACTTTAGTCAACATCCATCGAAGAATCCCAATTGAGAAAGGGCAAGTTCACACAATGGCCTATTGTGCCCCTTTATTGGCCTCTGACCTTGACAAGTCAACCAAAAAGTTCAACAATGAACACTATGGTCCAGTTTGGTCGAGAACATCCACCAAAGAAGGGTCTGTTTTGATTCTTTTCCATCAGATGTCCTTTTTTGATTCTACAAAACTTATAATATGTTGCATCCAAAATCTGCAAACCTAGTGCCAAACATTGGGCCTTCAGCCCGAATTCACAAACACCCTGATGTACCCACTAACCGGGAAGCATTACATGTAACTGTACATGCAATTGTACTTGGGAAGGAGATGCATTTCCACAAGTACCATTTTTTGTGTGAAATTTCCATAGATCATGCCATGCAACAGTCTCCATAGAAAAAGTAGGAGAAACAGTAGGTAGAAAATTTTTTGCTAAAAATTGGAGAAAGTAGGATTTTAATCAGAAAAGTAGGATTACAGTAGGAGATTCTCACAAGTAGTTTCTGTCAATACTCACTCAGCCGGATTTTCTATATTTGCTTATGGTCATTTCATTAAAACTATGCAATATGACCTGGATTTAGTAGGAAGTCACATCGCAAGAGCTGTTGAAATGTAGTTCATGACTTTTCCTTCATTTTTCACTCATTCCTCTTCTATCTCTCTGACATCTCATATTTTTACGCTCATTTCCATTTTTTTTTTGGGGGTTCTCAACATCTAGAGACCTTGGACGACAGTGGCTCATCCTCAATCCAACAAAGTGATTTTCTGTCTCTCAGCACTGTGCCCGTTGAGCTATTGCGATCTGCATTTCATTCTACTACCACTATCTATCTATCATCCACTTGTTAGCAATTGCTCTTTTGGCCCCAATGGTCATCCTTTGATGGATGTGGACCAACTTGGAAACAATTTCCTTGACCCCTGGATATTTCTTGCTTGGGAAGGTCAAGGTCCTATGTTTAAGTGTCAAAATATCTCTTAGTCATTTTTCAATGCATTAGATTTTTCTGAAACTTTGTTATAAAGTTCCTGGGTGGTGATTCTTTCAGCTTGTTTACAGTTTCAGGATGTAAATGTCATATAATGTCTTAATACATAAATTGGCCCCCCCCTTTTAAAAAGAAGTATTATGGCCACCCCCTCCACAGTCATCCTTTGATGGAAGTTGACCAAACGTGACACAACGTTCACAATGACCCCCTGGAAATCTTTCTACCACATAAAGGTCAAGGTCAAGAGATCAAGTGGCACAATCACCGATTGTGTGAAAGAGAGAGAATTGGACACTTGTTAACATACCTTGCAAGCCTGAAGGTTCTAAGAAGAAGGAAAACAGGGGGGGGGTTTTTAAGAGGGGGGGGGGGCGAGCATTCCAAAGGGACGAAATTATAAAGTGAAAGAGGAGTGGTGGACACATACCACAGTGTGATCTGCCTGGATACGATACCATTAGTCAAGATGCCCAGGGGTCAATGACCCCTGTGACTGTTTGGAAGGCCCATGAAGCTATCTTTCCGACCAGTGATGTTGCTTTTTTAACTCTACTGGTATAGTACGAGACGGGCAAGGCAGGGGGGAGAGGGGGGCGGGGGCCGCAGAAATGAAACTGTAGTGAGGAAAACCAAAAGATATAATGAAAAATAGCGGGAGAGAGGGAAACCGATGCTAAGGTGGGAGATGAAACAATTGATGAGTAGAATTGGCTCTTTTGGTGGCCCGACGCAATTGGGGTCAGTCATGTGGTGTGAACATCCATTTTGCAAACAGAACACCAAAAATGGGGTGCTGATCCCAAACCATACAAATATATCCACTTTTCCGTGCAAAGAGACTCACTTTAACAGTTTTTTGTTGGCGGCAGCTATGTGTTGAATGGTCAAGAACATCCAATTAATTTTCACACAACACAGATTCCACCAAATGTCCTGATTTCTCGAATTTTTTTCATTTTATTTCACAACAAGAGCACCCATGGTGGCAGCGCTGCAACCACCCAATTGTAACCAAATATTTCATTGCAAAGAGATCAATGTGCGTTATGTGTTCAATTTTCAAGAACTTCTAAATGTTCTTTGTCTGAGGGAGAATGCATTTTTGCAATGTTTCACACAACAGCAAATTTGACTGTCCTATTCAACTGGAGTCTTTAAATAAACATGTGAAAGAGGTAACAACTCTAAAAAAAAAAAACACAAAACATGTTACAAATTCAGGAAATTGTATCCTTTTAGGATGCCTGTTGCAATCACACAGAGGCTGTTTGTGTCCCTTCAATGACCAGCAGTCAATGCCCATGTGTTCATTCAAAGAATGACCATCTGTTGGCCCAAAAATTTCATTCCACCTAATCACCTATTGTATCTCTCAGCCTTTACATGGCCAAGTGTTTACCCCATCGATCAATGAACTTGTGTCCACATTGGTTAACATCCATTGTAGAACAATTGGTGGTCAAGAAGGCATTTCACATAATGGCCTATTGTCCCCAATGGCCCTTGGAATTGACCATGACAAGGTCAAGCTGCCCCAGCATGCACCATTGTCCTATATTGGTCAACATACATCACGAATGACTATAATTTAGGGCCATAATGGCAATTCACACAATGCCTATTGGTTCCCCTTTAATGACCTCTAAGCTGATCTTCACATGGTCAAAATCCAAAATTCATCAATGCTATGATTGAACAATTTGGCCCAAACAGGCTAAGTTCACACATGACCCCTAGTGGGCCCCTTCACTACCACCTTTGACTTTTCATGGGTCAAAGATGCCCCAGGCGTCAATTAACATGTGTCTACATCTGTCACTCCCTCAAAGAATGCATGGCCAATTGGGACCAGAGAAAGGCAATTTCACCCAATGGTCTATCAGTGCCCCTCCAACGACCTTTACACTCACGTAGTCCAAGATGCCCCCGAGGTCAATGAACACTGACTATTCGGACCCAGAAAGCTTCTTTCCACCAGTGTTTACTGTTGTAACTCCAATGGCTTAACGACTCAACATCAAAAATATGTGAACCAAGCTGAAAAACCCCCACGCAAAGAACATTTTTATGACATTCTACTGCACTTTGTAGCGAAGATACTTTCGGGAATGGGAAGGATGGACAGAATGGATGAATGGACAGATTAATGGGCTGACATATGGACAAGATGGATGAATATATGGGAATGGATAGATCAATACAGTGTATAGATTGATGGTGATGCATGATAAATGGAGGGATGTGATAGATTAATGGGATGGATAGATGGATGGGATGAGACAGATCATGGGAGGATGGATGGGTTGGATAGATTGGATGGATATAGAATGGATGGGTGGATAGGTGGCTGGATGAATGGATATATTGCTGGATGTTATGGATTGGATGATGGATAGCATGGATGGGATGGTGATGGTATGGGATGCATGGACAGATGGATGGGATGGCTAGATGCATGGGATGGATGATGGATGGATGGTATGGCAATGGATTGGATTCATGGATAGATGGATGGATGGTATATGGATGGGATGAATAGATGGATGGATGGATGATGAATGGATGGATGTATGGATGGGTCGGATAGCTCGGATGGATAAAGAATTGGATGGGATGAATGGGGGTGGATAGATGGCTGGATGGAGGGATAGGTGGCTGGATGGACAGGATAGATGGATGGGATGGATTGGATGGATGGATTGTATAGATCATGGGAATGGATAGAAGATGGATGGATGGATGATGGATGGATGGAGACAGAATGAATCGGATCAAAATGTTTCACCAGAATAACTGGTTTTGAACTACAAATTCATAATCCCTAGATGGATGTATAAGTAGAATGGCATCCAGATTCCGGCATAGGCCTAGCTGCTTGAGCTAAAATGCATCTCTCCCTACAAACAGCAATTGGGTGTTCTTCTATAACATTTTACAAATAACTCCACATTTGGTCTCCTTGCAATGAACCTTTTGGTACTTTGTAGGGGGGGGGGTTTGGATTATGGGTTTCTCATTGGCAGTCCCCGCACGGAGGGTCTGAATGCATCTTGACTGTACACTTCATTCAGGGAAAAACTCCCATTTTTCCATAGATACTGTATCTGGTAGTTCCGCTCCATCCTTCAGTTTGGGGTGTAGTCTGTCCTGGTGGTCAGTCTGGAACCTCAATGACTACTTCTTCTTAAATAACAATTTTGAGTGTTTCAAACTGTCTGGAAAATTTTGTGTGAGTTTTTTTTGAGCAACATTTGAAAAAAAAAGTGGAGTAAAGAGTTTCAGGAAAATGTAGGAGAAGTAGGAGGCAAAGGCAAAACTAGGAGAGTTTTGATAAAAGTAGAGCCTTGGTTTCATCCCTGTAGAATGGGCCCCTCGGCCCAAGTGGGACTGGGCAAAACTCCTTACACCCCAAAGGTGCGACCGTTTAGACCATCACTATGACCTGAATGTCTACGGTGCACCAAAACGTGTAAGAGAGGAGCAGTTCGCGTAATTCCACCTAGCGGCCCCTAGGGCCGACACTCGGTCCGGGTCCCAAATCCCTGGCACCCTGAAGGATCAAAACCAAAAAAAAAGAAGCTATCCGACTCATCTTATTATCGAACTCAGCTGGTGTCAACTAGATTGTAGTAGATACAATATTTAACAGTATTTCATGTGATGTTCCCTAGGGCCAAACCTGTTGAACAAACCCCATGGCCCATCTACCCAGGACCTACATGTTACTTTGAAAAAATCAATTGAATCTCATGGGGAGTAGATTCATTTCAAGCACATTGTTGAAATTCAATAAAATGGGCCTTTGGGCCTAAGTGGGACCTTAGACTAAACATTCCTGAACAACCTCAAAGGTACGTCCTAGTAGACCACATTATGACCTAAAATCATGTGCTGTGCAACTCCATTTTCGTAGGAGATACAAGATTTTGTGGTATTTTCCCATATGTGCTTTGGGCCCAAACTGGGCCCTGGGCCCAAAATTCCTGAACACCCCCAATGGCCCTCTACCCAAGGAACATTACATGTAAAATTGAAGAAAATTAATTGAAGCTCTTGGGAGGAGATGCATTTCAAGTACCATTGTGGAAATTTCATGAAATTAAATTGGCCCTCGGGCCCCAGTGGGACCTTGGATCAAAATTCCTGAACACCCCAAAGGTGCGGCTGATAGACCCATCATTATGACCGAACATCAGTACGGTGCAACCACAATTTTGTAGGAGAAGTAGCGTTTTGGCAGTTTTCCACTATTGGCCATTGGGTGCCCCCTTTAATGCCATTTGACCTTGACCTTTAGTTTGGTCACGATGACCCATCAGTCATAAACATTGTGGAACCATTCGGTCGAGATCATCAAAGCACGAACATGTGGCTCAATAAGCAAAAGTTTACAGACTGGATAGATAGGAGGGATAGATAGATAGACTTGACATTTGCATCACCAGCGCCAACCAGCCTAGCTGGTGTTCGCTAAAAATTATATATATATAAGCTAAGATGTTTACCAATAGAGTTTTCACATACAAGTCAATATGTGACACCAAGTGGCGGCCTACACTGCAAGATATCAAAGAACAAGTAAACTGGAAAGCTGACATGTAGATTCGCAAATCACAACACAAAACTGAGCAATTTGTAATCACAAGAAATGGTAGTGGAATTTGGAAGAAATGTAACTATGTAGAAAAAAAAGTTGGTTGGGAACCGGAAGTGAGGACATGGGGAAAGGACCTGACAGTCTACTGGCACAGTAGCTCACCCTGCAAATATATATGTACTGATAGTATGCTATTACAATAAATGTCTTTTTTTGATTGGTCATTCCCATTACATCAGAACTGATTTTGTAGTGACGGTCTACTCTCTTGAATCATAAATTTAGGGCCACAGAATTTTCCCTGATCACGAAAAACAGGGAAAAAACAAATTCCGTTTCTACGGAAAATCACAGATCGCAATTTCTTCTCGCGACCTGAAACATAGAAAAGAAATCCCTGTTTTTATGCTAAAAATATTGGAAAACCTTACTACATTCTACAAACAAAAGCAACAATCACTAAACAGAAATAGGCCTAGTTGAACTATGCTCCTGATCCCCGCCTGCCCATGACCTTCTGATTTGAATTGTAGGAACGCCTTTGCAGTCTTTCACAAAATGACCCCAACGACCCCTAAATGACCTTTGACCTCAATTCCCGACCACCCTGTATGTACCATTGGTCAATGATAATAATGACCAAAAGCTATCATGATCATTCAATTCATTCTGTGGAAACATTTTGACCCCAAAAGGTGAACCTTTTTGGCCAAAATGACTCCTGGATGACCTCGACCTGAAATTCCTGAACAGCCTGTATGTACCATTTGTCATTTTGTGGTTTTTGTTTTGGGTCTGATAATACTGACCAAGTTTCACGAGCATCAAATTGAACTGTGGATAAGCAGTTTGCAGTGTTTCGCAACGGGCCGAAATTGACCCCAGATGACCCTTCCCTCAACTTCCTGAACACCCCAGATGCTCTTCACTCCAAGATTCATTGTGACCAAGTTTGTCATCATGATTAACCACACACTGCAGGAGGAAGTAGCATTTGGAATCGATTGTGACAGACTAATAGATATATAGACACGCCGATCGCACTAGCCACCCCAGCCATATGGTAGACTGCAAGATGCTTATGGGTGTTGGAGTATGAAGAGAGAGCAGACGATATGAGGGAAGCCATTCGGAAAATATAGGGGCCTAAATTATGCAATTTAGGCACTTACCAAGTTGCACGAAAATCTGGCAAACTTAAAATTACATAATATTCAAGAAATTAGACACTTTGAATGAACATCCAGTGGACACGACATCCATGATAAAAAAAATTTGGAACTCAATGTAAACCATATCCCACCAGGTTTCATGAAACTCCAAGCAACTTAAAGATTTTGCATAAATGCAAATTAGGTATGTTGCATGACCTTCATTGACCCCAAAACTTTGTTAAAAAGTTTGGGACGGAAGGAGACCATATCACAAAGTTCATGAAAATATGACAAACGTGATTTCAAATAAATAGGCCAAATTAGACGACGTGATTACAATATTTTACGCTGAAAATCTAACCTGATAACGCATTCTATGTGCCAAACCAAGTAAACATAGAAACCTCGGTTCATCCGTAATCTTGCTAACGAGCCTAAACAATAAATTAATAAATCGGCTAATTACCTTAAGTAGTGACTTTTGCGCCCAAAATCGAATCAGACTGTGTTCACCCAAACCCGATGCTATGCGGAAAACTTTGTCGCAATTGCACTTACCAGTCGAAAGATATCCTGCTAAGAGAAAGTGTGACCACACAACACATACAACACACACCACATCCGCATAGTGACCACTAAGTCTCTCGAATTTCATTCACGCGAGACAAAGAAAAAAGGGGATGTATGAAAGAAGAAACATTGTGAAAATAGACGTCCCATACAGTGAGCTTTGCAAGTGTGCCAGGTAATTATAACGACGCTAGCAGTAGTTTAGGGCAAGCGCGATACGGTACCAGCACCGATAACGGTGGCTAGGGCATCGGTAGTACCGGTTCCAAAGAATATGGGCTACCGTGCAACCCTAATTCAGGCAAATCACCGATTCGTTAAAAGTCATCTCCACATATGAGTGAGGAGAGGTGATACGCGTGTGAACAAAGTCAAAGGCCTGTTTCAACAGGCTAGCATATCGTGAGGTGACCCAAAAAATTGTAACCAACAATGCTTCAACACTCGCACTGTCAACAATCTTCGAGAGCAGAGAATAGGAAGAGACATAAAATTCAGGATTTTCAATGTCCAGAGTTATTTTCTGGACAATTGGCAACTGTTGGGTCAACCGTACAACAAAGCCAACTTGATCACAAAATTGACACTTTTCAGAGGAGCCTACTTCACAATGTTTCTTCACATACATACCAAACAGTGGACCATATGAATTGACCAACCAAATTCCTTTGGTCAAACAATAGTAGCACATAGGAGATTGAGATTTCGGTCACGTGCAAGACTCCACAAGAGGAAGCTCCATGATATTTTTCTTCCAAAAAAAAAATCAGTCAAATCAAGTCCAATGTTATGGACATCAACAGTTTTGAGGAAGCAATAAACCTGCACAAGATAGTGATACATGGCGGTCAACAATCACTGAGCCCTGTCCGGATAGACCAGACTCAACCCACTACTAGTCATTTGCCATTTCAATAAATGTCCCTTTTGACCTCAAGTCTCTGAATACCCTAAAGGCCTAGGTATAATCAAACTGTAGGCGAAGCGGATATTCGCTGTTCTTTTAACATTATCCTACTTTGTTGAATCTTCAATGAACCTTATTGACCTTGATTCCCCCCAAAAACCCATAAGTCCCGCCCTGTTACAACTGTAACACTTGTTTTTGTCATAATGAAAACCAAATCCTGGGAATTCATTCCGCCCATAACTTTTTTGAAAAATATTTGAGAGCCTAGTAACTCCAATGGATCAGTTTTGCTTTTGACAAAGACAATTTGAAGCATGTTTTTTAGGTTAGTAGACCCTGTAGAACGGCATAAATAAAAGGAACAAAGAGGCCGCTCCCTGAGTAAGGTCAGTGGTCAAAACCCATGCTTCGACCCGCTTCTTTTACTCTTTTCCAACCTGTCTAAGTCCGGTATTTCTCATGTTGTCATTTTATTTAGAAATGGTATTATGCAATTTCTGTTATTAATGGCTATTATACTAGTTGATGTGGGCCCCCATTGGTATATAACTCTTGATAAGCAATGCCGGGTCGCCAAAAGCGGGACCTAAACATGTTTTTATTTTGTTCTTGGCCCTAGGCCTAAGGAGGACTAGAAGAATCCAGGCAAACATCTATTATTAGTCATTACACACGTTTAACATGATATGTTATCATACGCTTTACTTATCCTAGAACTATTAGAGAATGGAACTTGAGTCATTCAATCCGATTGGCAGGGCCTTGACCTAAAATTTGACAACAAAAGCACATTTCAAAATTTAGTGCCATACTTTCACGCACTGGCCTGTGCCGTGATACCCGCCTCTGGGAGTTGTTTGCACAGAATCAATCAGAGCAAGAAAATGCCCTATGCAATTCGTTTTCGCAACATTGCCTATAATACGGTAAGGTCTATCCAAATATAGGCGAGTCCCACCGTGAACACGTGAATGCATCAAATTTTCATATTTCAGAGACTAGCCTAGCTAGTTGGGCAGAGGGCTATTCTTATCGTGTAGGCTACAGTGTTTAGGACCCGATTGACAATGATAGTTACCCAACCCACGAACGTATGAAGCTGAATTTTATGCTATTATTCGAAAATTCACCGATATGCAAGTGGGACATTACTACTATTGTTTTTGGGTGATATAGTAACTTAAGACCAACCAATTTGATCATTTTATAAGAATTAATGACATTTTTGGCACGTAAAATGATACCCAACTAACCATGTGTGCGGTGTGTTCAAAGAGGGCGCAGATATAATAATTCATGGACTCGGCCGAATGGTTGTGTTGGACTAGGTAGTTTGAGGGGAGGGCGAGGGAGGGGATGGGGGGAGGGAGGAGGGTTAGAGGAAGCTGGTTAGCTGGGTTAGAGGACTGCGCCACCATGAGCTGTGATTACTCCAGGCGGTGGCTACGACCCACCGATCCAACACGCTCTGAATTAAGGCGCGCCATATGCTCGAAGAAGGGCAGGCAGCTAACCTTCACACCATCCCCCGCTTACCGAGAACCCTGGCATTCAGGGGCGTACCGAGAGATTTGTCTTGGGGGGGGGGGGGGTTCAGTTCGGACCCAAGGGAAGTGCGCTCTCATGATGGCCTCACCCTTCCTATTGCAAAGAGTACAAATTATGGGATGGAGGCCCTAGACACATGCTGGCTGCAATATTTGCTAAATAACAGCTGCAAACTTCTCTGACCTGCGAAAATAAGTTTTTTGTCAGCAAATCTTGGTCACACTTCGGTCATGGGGGGGGGTCTGGACCCCCCTCCTCGTGGGTACGCCACTGTTGGCATTGGATACACATCCTGTCAACGGTCCCGTTGCGGCGAGTTAGTAGTCAGATTCAGTTGCCGTCCAGCCAACAGTAATGCGTCCCAGCTCGCTAGAATGTAGGCACTGCGTTGGAAGAACATCCCAATCCATCAGTCACAATCCAACTTCATAGCCACATTTGGTTAAATTTGGACAGCTGGCAGGCTGTCCAAAAGGGGCCCCGCTGGGCACCTTCTGGCCGTAGCCCAAAGGCAGATACAAATCCCATTCTGATAAATTCCCATTTGGCTGCCCCATATGGTGCTCAAGCTAGAAACCCGTGGGCTGGCCCATGACCAGGTGTCCTATCTGTGAGTCCTGAACGGGTTAGCCAATGCAGATAATCCCATCTGACCAAGCCCATATTGGGCCCTCAAGGATCTGGGGTTGGCCTTTTTGCTGGGCCCCTTGTTGGGCATGCTCACGGCCACGAGGGGCCCCTCAAACCTGCCCATATTGTGCCCATAGAACGGGCCCCCATGTAGTGATGTTACCCGTTACTCGGGATGGAGCCATGTAGTGATGTTCATAAAAAGCGGAGCTGAGTTATTTTGGCGACTACTGACCTCATAGCGGCATGCTGAAGCCGTCATAATAACACTGCCAAGGTAAACGAATGACCTCTCCCCAAAACAGAACATTGTAAAACGTTATGACAATATTCCGTCAAGTTCTAAGAACATTATATTGTGGAGTAATATTAGGTACAAAACATTTGTTGGCAACATTTTATTCACTGTAACAATAATATACCATGTTACGACCATTGAGAAAGTCATAGAAATGTCTTGATAAGACCCAATTGACCCATTCAACGTTATGGAAACATTTGTAGAGGATATTTTTATGATAAGTTTGGTGTTTTACTGGGTTGGTATAGTGTTTCACCTTCTCGTCCAAACCTGGACAGACCTAGCAGCACCGTCCAATATTCCACCAGAAGGCTAGATATTGTCTTCGTCCACGACACCTGAAGGCCCAACGAATTTGCCTCCCGACAAGTGTTCCGAGTGCATCACTCCAGGAAATCCACGAACTTGGCAAGTAATGCGGCATCAAACGCGAGTCCAGGTCAGAAACCCTGACTCCACCAAATGAGACCGCTATCCGCAACCTTCTCCATACACGATTTGAAAATTGTTGAAGCCATTTTACACTCCTGTCCCCCACCCATCCTAATGAGGGAAAGAAGTAGAGACTCCACCATCACACTTCCAGCGTTTTTCATTTTCAGAATACAGAGAGTATGCCTACATTAGGTGTACAAGATGGGTTGACACTCTACGTTGCTCACGAGGATTCTACAGAGAGCCTCTCTACTCAAAGGCCATGCAAAAATCGATTCAGGCCACCGGAACAAACTCCTACCGCATTCCCGCATCCGCTCAGAAAGGACAAGGGGAGCACATGCGACCCACAGTGGACTCCTTGGGAGCAAACCTGACTGCTTATGACGCAGATGCGCAAGCAGCCTACAACGGATCCTGTTAAAAGGATCCTGGCATAGACTTGCCAAGTACTGCGAGGAGTGTAAACTCTCTACGGTTATTGCAGTCCCGAGTACACCCTTTCCTCTCCAAATTGGGTGAATGAGTCCCCTTTTTCCTGAATCAGTTGGGATGACACCAGTGCTTCAATCAGAGCAGTGGAGACCATGCAGCATAGGTCAAGATCCTGCCGGCATTTTCCTTGACAGCTGGGCACCGTTTCACGGAGTCCCGTGTCACGGAGCCCGAGTTGGGAAAGACTCTGAATTGCTCCATAGGCAGCAGAGATGTTGACTCGAATCAATTGACTCGACTCGAGTCGGACTCGAGTCACTATTTTCGTGACTTGCGACTTGAATTAAAATTTTCGCATTGACTCGAGACTTGACTTGGACTTGCAGCCGTCTGACTTGTGACTTGACTGGGTACTCGCGATAAATGACTTGTCGCCAAACAACGCAAGTCAGAGCCGAATTGGCTTAAACTTGGTAGAGATTCCGTGTCAGAATGCAGGGGTGGCGCCAGGGGGGGGGCAGGGGGGAGATTGCCCCCCCGTGGGGAAGCCTGGCCCCCCGTCGGGGATTTTCTCCCATCTCGGGGAGCCCGAGTGGGTACGATAAAATTAACACACCCCGACGAGAACTTTTTGCCCCGCAGTATATATTCCAAAATTCTTTATAGTGAAAAATTCCTATAATTAAGTGAAAATTTTCGGCGCGCTTCGCGCGCTCATATCTTTCTATAGTAATGCCAAGTTCCTCGCTCGAGTTAAGGATCAGCGTAATCATCTTAATACAGACTATACAATTGTGGAATATATAAGAAGGATACACAAAGCCTTATGGAGATCTTCGAATGTCCCTGCAAGAGAGTAAGGTTACAATTCGTTTGGGAGGATGATGTTCTGCCATCATCACTGTTGTGCTCGGTGTTTAGAGTGTGTGCTTCACGGACGCAGAGTGCCCAGGTATTTCCTGTTTTGCAGTTATTTGAATACTGACCCTATTCTACTAATAAGGGCACCTGACTGAGTGGGAAGCTATTGATTGAAGTAAAACATTGCTTCTCCACAATGTGTATTTAATTTTTTCGTTGGTTTTTATACTTCAAGAAAGAAAAATGTTCAAAAAATGAAAACATCAAAAATGCAGGTTTTGACTTAGGGGGTAGGGCTTAGTAGGGTGAGCCTCGTTCGGGAAAATTGGCCCCCCCGTCGGAACTCGGACCCCCCGTAGGGGAAAAATCCCCTTTTTTGCGCCACCCTTGGCAGAAAATCATCAACAAAATTACAATTTGGGCCCATTAGAAATCCCGACTTCGGGCTTCCCGGCCCTGCAGGAAATCGATACGTAACGACAAGTAAACGATATGCCATCCATAGACAAAACCAATCGGTACCGTGATATTTGGTTTCCCAGTTCCTTTGCCCCGTGAACAGTCTACCGGTATTTGATATATAATCATGCAGCAGCACAGAGTACAGGCTGCAGATTGTCGATAGACACTTGCGCTTGATACCCGAGTGTCGTGATATCGGACCATACCTCAGTACCGGGACGGGGCTACGTACTGCATAATGAGTCGATGTACACTGGGGTTGCATCATAGTAGTTGTGTGGCTGGCTCGATTCGATAATCGCGAGCAGCTGCACCAGGGGCACGCGTATAGTTTTATTCCCGTAACGTTGGGCACTTCCCAATTTCAGGGATTCACAAAATTTCGTTTTGGTAGTGTTCGAGGCATTATAGTACTCCTCAGTGTTAGAAGGAATGAAGCCTGTTCTTTCTTATTTGACTTTAGAATCACAAAAACGTCTAAAAATAGCTAATTTTGGGAGAGTAGACGTGGCTCATTTCAGGAGACTGATTGAGGACTGCAGGCGAGTGATCCCTCATTGTTTCCAGGAAAGAAATACGCGAGCTGCACTTAGCCTCAGTAAGTCCATGCAATTAGCCTACTGAACGAAGCTGCGTGCCAGCCGCGCCGAGATCTAATGAAACAGGGCGTCCCAAGTTCCTCAGCTCTCTCTTTCAATTTCAAACCTTGTTGTAAGGCCCTTTTAAATTCTGCTAAACCATGTACCCCCAGACTTGTGTGGGATAACAGTAGCGGATACAGAGGGGGTTTCAGGCGTGGTCCGGACCCCCCCTTTTGGTTCGGAGCTTTTTGAAACACTATGCATTCTACCAATAATTGGATCCAGTGGCTTCTGGTGCGTCGGACCCCCATCCCACTTTCCCGCGAGTGTGTTCATATGTGCAGAATGATCCTCTACCAAAGACATACCCATTACAAGATGATACATGACCCTAACAAATTTGCGCGCTTCGCGCGCCTAATTGTTTGCTTCTGTGACATTGTTAGGTGGTTTCACTTGTACTAGATTACAGGGTCGGCAACACAGAGGGAAGGGCAGGCATTTGCCACTATGGACTGCTATTGTCCCCCAAATAAAATTGTGGTAAATAAACGTTTAAGAGGTTATTTTGTAGGAGGTTGGGGTGAAGGTGACATTAGTCTGATGGGGTAAAGGGTATTGTGATAACATTATGCTGTCCCATATAGGGTATCTTCCGTGTGAACCTCCGAAAATTTGGCGCGCTTCGCGCGCGTTGCCGGCTCCTCTCGTTAATTATGATACATCACCTTATTACTCGTCCCATGCACGAGCAATATGTGGGTATACACGCATCAATCATTTGCTATATAGGCCGCTACGGTATCTTTCCTACCTCAACGCTTACACATAGGCCTCTTCTAATCTCAGAAGACCGATGGTTGTTTGAATTTCTTCTGAGTTTTTCGTCATTGTTAAGGTTAAACATAGTAGGATAAACAATAGATGGGGGTGACAGTATATCCCCGGCGAGATTCCGTGAGAAAGCGTTGGATAGTTGAGAAAACATACAAAAACCCTATTTCAACACTTGACTGACTGAGGCTGATTGGAGTGATGGAAAGTTATTTCAAATCCAGAAAAAAGGACATCGAGAGAAATTTGAAAATAAAGGAATGAAAAATGGTAATAGACTTCCGTCGGGGGTAGGGTGGGTGACAAAAAGTTGGACCGCCATTTTTCGCTGAGCCAAGGTGGACCCCCTCCCTTTGAAATCCTGGATCCGCCCCTGGATATTTGCAGATAAAAATTATTCCTCATAGTTGTCTCTTGCTCATTACATTAAATATTGCTTACTGAATCTTTGGTTGGTGTACTCATGTTTGCAACATTGTGCGTGTATCTTATGAATATTTGAAGGGCGTTGCTATTGTGGTGGGTTCTAGCTCACAGTATGCATCAAGGGGGGGATGAGGACAGTGGTAACTGTGCAGTTTTTCATTATTTGTCATTGTTGATGGACATCAGATTAGAGGGATGATGCATCCTATCCTTGTGAATTTGTGGTTATGATCTGCGATTGTTTTTTGCCGGAAAGATGGGAGAATCCTTTCATGAATGTTTAATAATGTCTATGACTCACTGACTCCTGAGCTATTGGGTACTACACACAAAGTGGTCATGGTGGCACGAAGGCCACACGAAGGCTGAAGGAGATTTGTGATGTCCGTTTCATGATCAGTCTGCCCCCCAATTCCACATATTCCAGTTTCGTCCTCCATGTAACAGGTTCCTAATACATGAATCCTTTGTCTTGCTTCAGAGTGGATATAACTGAGGACAAGTAGGCGGTCGCACTCGAACGGTCCTCAGTGGGATCCTGCAAGACAAAATTTGATTCATTTAAGAGTGACTTGTGACTGACTGTGACTTGATTTAGCATTTCAAGTCTAATGAACTTGACTTGACGTGCTACTGCTGACTTGTGACATTGACTGACTTGGAGCCGAGGCGAATGACTTGTGACTTGGACTTGGACTGGAGCTCTCGGACTGAGACTGACTTGGACTTGCAACAAGTGACTTTGTCACCATCTTCTGATAGGCAGTGACTGTGAGGCACCAGTTGCCAGGTGGTTGCCAGGTTGTCTTTTACTGACTCACGGGGTGGGGTGCAGGAAACCCAGTGGCGTAAAGCCAGGAGTTTTCGAGCATGGGGCACTGGGGAGGGGGGGGGTTCACAAACTTTCCCGGGGGGTCACCAATTCCCCTAGGCGAGAAAGTTCGCGAACAGTGGTCACCCTTCTGTCCTTTTCGGCAGCTAGAAAAAATGTGTTTCTCAGGAAACACTCCTCTCAGTTCATATTTCGAGAACATGAGATAACATTATACACAAACGGCCCATTTCCCGCGACCGTGGGCAGGTGGAGCCTTTGTAGGAGTTCTGTGCTATATATGCCGTGGGACCGCGATGGCATCATGGCCCCCCCCCCCCATTCTTCGAGAAAACGCTGACGTCCATGCGCAAAAATCGTCGTTAGCACTTTGTTAGCATAGTTCCTTCAGAATCAGGAGAGACAACTACTTCAAAAAATCTACAAACATAGGTTTAAGCTAGTCTATTACCACGTCCGCAGCGCAGGCACTGCGCAGTCAGGCAGGAAGCGAGAACATAGGAATAACAAAGGTGCCATCCACGGGGTCCGCAGGCTCAGCAATCGTGTCAGTGAGCGATTTCTGCGGACTGTTGCAGCCCTTCGGATGGTTTCCATGGAGCGCCGGATGGGAATTCGTACCATCGGGCCACGTAGCACGAGTTACTGGCAAGGAGGTGCCATGATTTTTTCCTACGGGGGGGAGGAAAGAGACAAGTTTCCAGACGGGACACGCAGCGAGTGCACTGCGCCCCAGTGGCGTAGCCAGTTGGGTATAGCACTCCTTGCTCCCGGACTGGGAGAGCTGGCTTCGAGCGGCCTCGCCCCTACCCTCTACATCATAATTTAAATTCACATTCTAATGTTTTCTTCCTATTTTTCTTCGTTTCCTCTTCTTCTTTCTTTTGCTTCCACACCCCGTCGATCTTCAAGTTGGCCTGCTGTCCCTAATAGGGTTGTTCAATGGAGGGGGAGGGGGTGGTGGTTGTGCCTTATGGATCGCGGTTGAAGGGTGGGCAGAATTATATCGCGAGAACTGAGCGCATTATATGCCTATACATCTAGAAACGTATCGTGCTGAGTCCTATACCCATATCGGAGTGGTTAGCATAATTGGTAGTTAGAGCGTCGGCCCCTCCACCGGGAGACCGGCCCAGGGTTCGAATCCGGTGGGGCATACACAGACTTTAATTAAAAATAATACCTGTTGCCCTTCTGCTGGTCGCAGCCCCGAGGGATTGGAGGCAGGGAAAAGGAGTGCGTAGGGTAATTTGCAAGAAGTCGGCTGCGTGTGATTACCCCCACGTAGTGCATACTGCCATGCCGGATTGCTCAGTCCGGCTGTGTTTGCCATGGAATAATTCCTGACCAGGTTTTCGATGCGTTTGTGAGTTCGAAAAACTCCTTTAGCATGCGGCGGATATTACTGGTAGAACCAATGCAATTTTCGGCAAGTCTGTATAGCTCCCGGGAATTCCTACTCAAAATGCTTTTAGGGAGGCGGCGAACTTAACGAATTTTTCAAGGCATCGTGTATAGTCATTTTACTAATTCAGCCTCGACACTTATGGAGCAATCAGGCGGTAGACGAAATTTCGGAAGGGGGCAAGATCACTGAAGAGGAGTGTTCCCCTAGTGCGATACGATACAATACGATATTATTAAGGCTATTGGGGACGTTTGGCGTGAAAGTGGGGGGTGCTGTTGATAAAATCAGGGGTTTTGATGCTGTATTTGGGCAGTGACGATCCAGGGCTAACATTTGCATTTGATTTAGCTGCTCGGCCCTATTTGCCCGCCATACGACCTATGCAAAACCAGATTTTAGTTCGAATCAATATGCCCCTCCTCATATAATACGCCCGACGGTTGCGTCGGCGGTCCCGGATCATGTAACGCCATGGCAGGCTATTGCGTTGACAGTGGCGGATTGGCCCGTATTGATGGGGAAGGGGAGGCGATAGAATTTCTTAGCTGGCAGGTTACGGGAGCCTCCAGCAGGGGTCGATCCACTGCCTGACGTGCCGACGTCTTGACGGACCTTCGCCCTGCCCTCATTGAAGAATGGGGGGGGGGGGGTTCATGTCATCTAACTCATGATTAATACCGTCTTGTATGTAAGTGGAGGAGAGTAGCAGGGTACTCAAGTGGCGGCCGTC
Source organism: Sclerodactyla briareus (assembly GCA_026419785.1). NCBI lineage: Eukaryota > Metazoa > Echinodermata > Holothuroidea > Dendrochirotida > Sclerodactylidae > Sclerodactyla > Sclerodactyla briareus. Next base: position 137,918 of record JAODTK010003466.1, on the reverse strand, counting down.
GGCAAGCTCCGTGTTTTCAGCTCGATTGTGTTCCAGGCTTCTATATCTAGTGAGCGTGGATGGTCACTGTGGACTGAGGCGAGACTGAATGCTTTCCTTGTCTACCTCCCGTCGACTATCCTTTGGATACTGCTGCAATGACTGGGTGCCTAATAACAGGGTACAGGGGAGGCGGGGATGGCTGATGGAGCCAGTTCCCTGATTTGTGATTGTCAACTGTGTTTAATTGGCATATGGTGAGCCTCCCAGTGGACGATTCTGTCCACCATGTTGTCTCTATTCTCTACGGCCGGACATCCTTGGGTTAGGGCCGCCGCGTAGCTCATGGTTGGAGCAGCTGGCCTCGAAGATTAGGGGGAAAGCGCCGGCTCAGGCCAGTCTCTTCTCAGAGAAGGCTGGTTGATTGAAGGCGGTTGTGGATGCGACTGAGTGGCCTCCAGCACGCGCCCCATCGTGATTGTGTTTTGGGTAGAATAATCGGTGAGGAAATTTATGTACAGTATGAATGAAGGTCAGTGTGTCCAGGAAAACGAGGGAATTCAGGTGCTCCTAGTTGCCCGTGATGTCCCCACGCTAGGAGAAGTGATTGTCGTTGCCTTGGCCTGAACTGAGAAATACACAAGCGTCGACTTGCTTTGATATTGACAATTCTTTGATATGAAAAAATTCTAACCGACCAACTCTATCCACCGCCTGAGGCGACAAAGTTGGACCTTGCACTTGTCTCAACTTATCTCCCACCACTTTCGCCTTCCTGTTATGGCGCCGAATGTCCGAACAATTGCAGTACGACTATCTACGCACTTGTGTGAACACTAAATCCGATGTGAACAGCGCTCGAGTGAAAAAATTTTAGACTGAGATTTCCTGACAATTATGCGATATTTTCTACATCATCGTATCGCCGACCCTGCCTTCCCCCTTCCTGTTCGGCCGCGGATCAGGCGGGACCTGCCGCGGACCAAATCCACTTGTGCGTAGATGCAACTGAAGTTGCAAAACAATTTTTGGAAGTGGTTCCCAGCGGGAATGCATGCCAACGTCAACGGACCTGTCATTGGGTCGAAATTACACATAACCGAAATCCTTCCACCTACTCACCTACCTACCCACCTATGATCGACCGCCTGCCTGCCTGTATTTTCACCGAGAATCTGACAAACTTAATTTGCATGAATGATGCACGTTGACGACCCCATCGACCCTGAACTATTGACAACGCTCAGAACTTAGGTGAACATGTCACACCAGGTATCATGGAAATCCAACAAACTTTGGGGTTTCCACATAGAATAGGCAGATTAGGCACATTGAATGACCTCACAGTGATCCCAATCTTGTTTCATTCAGTACAGGAGGTGAGACAAATTCAAAATGTTGCATGGATTAAGCAAATAGCTTGAAAATTCAATAAGTTAATCTACCTCATACCCTGTATCTATGTGCCAAAATAAATCACCCATAACCGTCTATGGTCATTGATGATCTTGCTGGACAAAGCTCAAACAATAAATTACATGAAATTGCTAATTACCAAGGTAAGGTAATTAGTGACTGAAAAAGTGTATAAAATTCAATCAGATCTGTTCAGTCAACCTCGAGACTACTACAAAATTTCATCAAAATGGAAGAACCGTTTCAGAGAAAATCCTGTGTTAACAAGTATGTGTCCAACACACATGCAGATGCAAACACACACACACTCATTTACATTACACACAAATGTGGAAGTGTCACAGTCTCTTTCTGAACTGTTTAGCGGAGACAAAAACAAAGATCATATAAATAAACGTTAACAACACTCTTCTGATATACAAAGTTATTATATGTTTTTCATTTCCAACAATGTTAGTTTACAAATTCTAATCTTTAAGATACACAAATTTTTTAGGCAACGCACAAAGCAAAGCTTATAACAATTCTGTAACAGGAAAACAACTTGAAAATTAGTTTAGTATCCATCAATGAAATAGGAGAACGCAAATGTATTAGAAGCTATAAACACAATGTCGTATGTATAGAAAAACACAAATATCACAATAGGTTGGTTAATATTAAAGTGCAAGCGTTCATGTAACAAAATTCTCAAGCACAGGTGAAAGTAGATATATCGATATCAAAGACTCATACATCAGTATGAAGATTCTAGCGTGTTGCCGTTGTTGTGTTAATGCAGCCATTTTTCGCAAATGGACAAAACAGGAAAGACGTAGTAAGTGGTATTCACAAAGAAATGAATGAGATTTCATTTTTCATACTCTGTAAATAAGTGAGTTTCTTTCCAGACCACCGAGTCTCACATCTAGTTACAGGGTTTGCACCTGTTTTGCCATGGTTTTTTTATTGTGTTTTTGTTATTCACAGGGGGCAGTTTTCAATAGCAAATCGGCCGCGATTCTCAACTGGTTTCAGCTGAATTCGGTGAGGCTTGATTACCTACTGTCAACGAGTAGAAGGACTATTGACTTCGAAATACACAAACATACTGGATATACTGCAAGTTATTATTAAGAGAAACTTTCAATCCACGAACATTGCTACTTAAATCATCCTTCCACTTGAATACAGCAACACTAATGACACCAATAATGTACATTTGTTGGCAGAGTTTTATCCACCTCTATTGGCCAATTCATATGCTTACAGAAGGATATTTTTTATGATAAAGTAGTTGTATGGGGTTTCAAGCAATGGACTATGGTACTTGTAGTGTCCAGGGTTTCAGCAATGGACTATGTACGATGTTAGTGTTCTGGAGGTTCGATGCGCTGGATTAAGTGTAGACCTTGAACATTAGAGACAATTGCCCGCAAGGCCTCATCATCTTGACAAACCATCTGGCTTTATCAAAGAACTAGTGCAGGCCAGTATCTGTTTTCAATAAAACATCACATATTATTTGATCACTTGGGAACTTGTGTCATATAAATCGTAAGCATGGAACAGTTGGCAGATACGCCAACACATCTGTTCAGAGAGATGGTGGGTGAGTGCCAAGTGAATATCAATTGAGACATCAGACAGCATCAGGACGTAATCCTGTTATTAGCAATATAGTTGCTATGGACAAACAATCCACTCAATTTGATTTCAGGACGAAAATATGTGGGGACCAAGTTGGCCAGCTGCTGAGAGACAACTGTGTTCTAAACTTCAAGAAAAAAAAAAAATTGGTGTAAATAAGTTCTCTAAAATAGGCAACAAAAGTTGTATCGTGAGTTCACAGAGAACGGGTTACCATGTCGAGATAAAAAAACATAAATCTAAGAAATAAAAACATTTTGATGCAATATGTACAATGACATGTTACTTACAAGCATTACCATGTCGACTGCAAAGGAGTAGAAGTAGGACCAATACTAGTGTATACCATACCAATTATGTTACTAGCCGGTTGCTTGCAGTAAACAGCCATGGGAGAAGCTATAGAAAAGGGGGACGAGAACACAATAATGGAGCATGAAAATGACAATGTGGAAGAAAAAAGCTTGTTGTTAACAGCTAACATCCCTTTAATTATCAAGCTATTATAATGTCAAATGATAGTGCATTATGGTAAGCATTCTTATGATCAGGAAATATAAGAATTTGTGGTGGCTATGGGATATAATAGAATCAAATCATCAGAGGGTTGGGTGTATAAAATGCTTACAGAATACTCCATATTTCTGCCATTGCACTAGTAGATTTTTATACAACACCAAATGGTATTATGGTATTTTGACTGGTCAACTGTCCCCTGATCACATTTCGAGCACTATTCTACTCTGAAAATATTCAACCCTGATTGAGTGAATGTAATTTTTTTTTTCAACGATGTGTAGATGAATTCAGTCTGAATATGTGGTGACAGTTATACTTTTGATTATAAAATATGTGGACAATCACATACATGTGCTAGTTCTGCGAATTACTCGCTCTAATAAAAAATGAATGAATCAAATGTTTGAATTGAGTGCTTCATGAATAGGTATTGGTACATTAATTGCAAGTACTAGGAATACAATGAAAGCATATCCTCCTTATTATTAACTGGCAGGAACCATCACAAAGAAGCAAATAAATCCTTAATGTCTTCAATGATTTTAAAGCCATGTTTTAAAGGCATGAAAACATTCAACAATTATTTCTCATAACTTGGTACTTGAAATTAACCAAATAAACTCAAAATAAGTTTGCCACATAAAACATAGAATTGAAACACTCATCTAAATAAAATAGTTTACATAGATACAAATTGTTACGAAAATAGTTACCAAACAAATCTAGGTTGTAGAACATCATATCTCTGAAGTCTCAACCTTTTCATCTGCCTATTTCTGCGCAAACCACTGCCGTAACTGGGTCAATCCCAGTTTTAAAATGAATTTGCCGAAAAAATTCTTCCTAAAAAGAGATAATAACGTGGGCAAATTTGAGGAGTATCAAGAAATACCACCACTGCAACATGAATTGTCTCAGTGGAGATACCATTATAGACCGACCCCTCGAAATACTTTCCTGTGGTTGTTCTGCGGATATTAGTAAAAAATTCTAGAGAGCTGAACATGCCATACCCAATTACCCATTTGGCAATATTGGGTACATATTGTAACCAAGGGGCCATCTCTAGGTACAGATAGGTTTACAGGGAGCATATGGTGTGATGAGGAGTGTCAGATCTTCTCGAAAACTTCCACCAACAGTACATTGGTCATTCTACTTCCTGATGAAAAAAATCACCTTTAGTATTCCTAGCCATCTTACCAAAAAACCAAAAATTGATCCAAAAAATGATAAGGACTGTTGGGCCCAGTATTTTTCATGGGGCTTGCCAGCGAAGGATCAAACCTACACAAGGCCTGGCAAGAGTGGAAACAGGATACTGCAATTTTGTCAACTGCGAATCTTCACTGGGTAACACAGAATGAGTCAGGCCATTGGATGGAAAATTGTGCCCTTTGTGATGCCAAATTGGCAATAGCTAATATTGCCTCCTTGGTCAGCTGAAATTTAGTCAGGGGATTTGGCAGCTAGAATTCAATGCAATCAATATGAAGCAGACGTTAAGTAACCAGATTCAAGTCAACTTACAAGACCAAGGCGTTGTTGTATAATATCTAGCAGACCATATGTATAGAATGGTAATGCATCGGCAGGAGGATATTCTATAGAATACATTAGAGTGATAAGGATCAATGCAGCATGGTACACATGATAATAATGCCTACTCAGTTTCATTCCATTTGGATGAATTTCTACACTATGGCACGCATTATCATCCACCAAACCAATTGTACAGCCTATTCAGCGTGAATCCGACACATGGTGCATTCAGCATCTCATATATGCACATCAATAAAACCTTAGCGGTATTCAATCACCTAATCAACCAGCAGGGCATCCATTCAATGCATTGAAAACCAATATTGGATTGATGAGATCCAATGAAACATTTTCAGATAAAACATGATCAATTACATCAATATTAGAACAACATAGCAGAGGAAGCAGACTACAATAAAATAGTCATATTGTTCATTTGAGATAGGTGGTTAAAATGCAGAGCATACAATACACAGGAAAACATTCACAAACCTATGAGGCTCATGTGTCAGTTATGTTAATAAAATGCCTTGTTGCAAACCGTTAAAAAAAAGCTCCATGGAGAAGAGCAAACTGTTAATGGTTTATCTCAGCACATGGGTGATTAATCAGGCAATTATGTTACACAGTTGTCTCCAGTTTTTTCTTAGGAGAATGATGAATCCCCGATGAAAGAAATAAATAACAAATGGTGATCGAAAGAGATAGTTGTTAAGCAGAAGAGTGGGAAGTTCTTTTGTAAAGGAGTGTAGGGATTTTGTTTTATACGTCAATTAAATAATGTAATTTATTATGCAAAACAGTTGCAAATTGGATGACCGAATACTGAGGTAGAGTTCATTCTTATCAGCACCTAATATATACTTTGATTCACTGATACCTATATATGTGTCATTGATATCCTGCTGTGCCCTGTCTGTGCCCCTGTTGTATAAAACATGAAGGCAGTTCCACCACAGAGTAGAAAAATAAAAAGTTACAATAAGATAGGGAACCCTATGCATGAAGACAAAAACACTGATTGGCGAAAAGAACCAATCAACGATAACAATGAGGAGATTATGTGATACACAAGGGCCACACAATTGGTACTTCAGGAGTGGGGGGGGGGGGGGGGGTCAGGGATTATGCAGGGAGGATAATGGGGAAATGGGCACATGTTCTGAAGGCCAGATGGGTCAGACCCACGCGTCGGTGGGGATTCAGGGGGTGTGTGGGCGTGGAGGTGGCAACAGGGTCTCTCAGGCCTGCGGGGTGCTAAGTTGAGGATAGTGGATACAGGGGATGTGTGGGGGGAGTGGACCCACATGTCGTTCCGGCCTGGGGTTACAGTGAGTGTTAAATAGTGGATACAGGGGATGTGAGGTGTCACAAGGTCATTCAGGCTCTGGGGGTTCAAGGTAATGTTCGGGGGGGGGGGGGGTAGGTGGCCACAGGGCTAGATGACGGTGAGGACGGGTCCGAAGTTATTGTGAGGAATGTAGGGAAATGTAGGGGGTGTGCCGCAGCATAGTTATTTTGGGGCGGCCCGCCTATGACAAAATGCCTCTCAGGGGGAAAAAATGAACAAGTACAGATTCTAGGCAGAAGGGGAGAAATGGGCAGAAATTGTACCCAAGGAGGATGCATGACACACTAGTGGGGGTGGGGGTGGTGGATAGATGGATCCGTTTGGATTCGGGATCCATGACAGCCTTGCGCTGTATACATCCTACTACATCAAGCTGGGAGATGTTGTCAGAGTTATTAGGGAAAGACGGGGACGGGGAGAAGGGAGTACGGTGGTTGATGGTGGTTGTTTAGTTAAGGTAAATTGTCATGACACAGATGACAACCCTCACTAATACCCTTATGGTTCAGAGCTGTTCCCGAGACTGAGGGTTGTTCTTTAGTGAGAAGAGCGGGGGGGGAGGGGGGGGATTCTTGGTCTTAATGTAGCTCCAGTTGTGCATCACTGCTGTTCCTTCAGACTAGGGATTACTGCTGCGTGAGAGTGCTATCCCCACAGGCTGGTGGTTGTTGTAGGAGCTGTTGTTGAATTGTGTGTGGGGGGGGGGGGGGGGAGGGGGGGTGAGTGCTATCCCCACAGGATGGTGGTTGTTGTCAGGAAGCTGTAGTGCTTGTGAGGGGGGGGGCGGGTGCAGAAGGCATGACTTTTATGTTACTCGTTTTGCATTCATCCCCATACACCTCATGTTGTGCATCAATGCGATGCTTGGCTGGGGGGTTTTTGGTGTCTGGGTTTTTGGCGGAGGACGGAGCTGACGGAGCTAGGTTTGGGCTGGAACGGCTCCTCACACACTGGAAGTCAACATGCCTGCTCTTGTTCTCCTCTTTATCCAGGAGAGGCGGAGTGATGACATGGACGTTGCACGTAGTGTAGATCACTGGGTCAGAAGAAAAAAAACGATCTTATGTAAATTTCAGGCAACTGGTTAAGTACAAGGTATATGGAGGGACACTGGCCATCTAGGTTCAACTTGAAAACACTCAAAAACAATGCTTGGCAAGTAGGTTTTGAGCCCTAATTCGTCATATTCAGCTGTAATAGCATCGCTGAACATCTTTGATTGAGAATGGCATGTGAATACGAAATAAAAGTTAAACATTCAGGCCTGGAACATAGCCTACTATGTGTGTTGTGTAATGAATGTGGATATGCTGTTTGTCTAGGCCTTGTCATTATTGCATGGGGCAGTATTCTGAAAGCAATATGGGTAATCTATTTATCTTGCATCAAGTCGACAGCAGGGTAAGAAGTCATTGAAGTCGTTCAAGCGGAAAATCAAACCGGGACATCTGGATTGCAAGTCAGTTGATTCAGAGCGACTTGACGACCAGTGGGAGCCCGGTTGAAGGATATGAAGCTGTACTTTGCCTATTTCTTACAATTGTTACGTCCAGACAGGCATATCATGCCATTTGTCATTCGACAGGCTGCTGGACACCTGTGTCTTCCTTGGTGGGCGATCAGTGGTTTCTCCTTCAGTCACCATGCAAACAATTATTATATTGGTAGGAGCATCAAAGAAACAGGCTATTAATCAGTGACCAACTCCCAATCATAAGGACTGATTATTGACATGTCTACCAATGGGAGTATACATTTGTGGGAAGTTGGTTGAAAATTTCCTAAATTATCAAATTAAAACAAAACTCAACTTATAGTGACCCAATTTCGCTAGACCAATGGTGAGACAACCACTTAATACGTGTCATGGGAATCCCTACAAACTTGAACTTTGCATGAATGAAGCAAATTATACACAATAACCCAGTGACTTGAGTCAATGATGAAATTTTGATTTGAGGGCTAAAGGCTAAAGGTAGACCATACCCATGAGCTTCATGAAAATCAACAAACTTTGAAATTGGAATGAACCATGCAAAACAGATACTCTAGTGACCTCCCAGTCTATTGAAGAGGTGAGAGTAAAGGTAAGCCATATCCACCAAGTTTCATGAAAATCCAGAAACTTTAAAATATGCATTAAATCATTGCAAAGTAGGCATGGCTGAATGACCTTAGTGATCCCCAACTCCATGATAAAAATATTTCAGAGGCCAAAGGTCAACCATCCACCAGTTACCTGGAAATCCAAGCAGCTCCAAGATTGGTTGTATGAATATGCAAAATTAGATAAATTGGAAGACCTCCATGTCCTGAATCTTTGTTAAAAGGTTTTGGGAAGGAGGTAGACCAATTCACCAGTTTAATGCAAATTCGACAAAGTTGAAAATTTTGCATGGAATAGCAAATGTAGTTGACTTAATTAGATATTTTATGCTGAGAAGAATCTAAAATTCATACACCTTATATCCAGGGTTGTGTCCGAAACCACCCATGGGACTTTGTATGCACAGTCTGTTGAAGGGGCTGGTGTTGGAGGTCGGGACCCTTGGTGTCGTGCATTTACATCACCCTGCTTATATCTTGCATTTATGTGCCAAACCAAGTCACCATAGCCCCTACGTTCATCCGTAATGATTGTAAGAGCTCTAAACAATGAATTACATAAAATAGGCTGATTACCCTACTTGTTCGTGCTTTTGGCCAAAATTAATAAGATCGTGTTCACCAACCTTGATTTACACATACATAATTTCATCGAAATCAGCCTTAAAGAAATTAAACCGTTTTTGGAGAAATCCTGCTACAAGGAATTGTTGACACACACATACTACACACACATGGGCACACGGCGATTAAAGTGGTCCCTAAGTTTCTTTCCTGAACTTATTGTACAGACGAGACAAAAACCAAGGAATGTCTCCTTGAACTCTGCAGCCTAAAACACCACGAATCATGTACCTCTACCAATATACCTCAAGGTATCAGACGTGTTTTCACCCAGAACCTGATAACAAAATCTCAACAACCGTTTTAAAAAACCGTTTTGGGGAAATTCCTGCTAACCAGAAGTGGTACAACACATACATAACAAACATACATACCCACACATGCGAGAGAGTGATCCACTAAGTCTCTCCTGACTTGTTAAGGCGAGACAAAAATCAAAGGAGTCTAGTCTTTATGAACTCTGCATCCTAAAACACACAAATCATGTCTTACCAATATATTATATATATTAATAGCCAAAGGGGGTTTCTCAATTTAATCCAACCAGACATTGCTAAGAAAGGGCATACCATAACCAATCAAAACATATTTAGGGAAATATTGTACTAATACTAGCAAGGGGGCACTTCAAATTTCAACCATGAGGCTTCAAGTTATTTGCCCCGGCCTGAAAATTTACCATCATTTTTTTCAGATTGAATTTCAATTGAGCATAGTTGTCTGTACATGGAAGTTCTCAATACTAGTGTTTACGCTAAGGTGCGGGATGCGCACACAAACTCAAAATCCCCACACAAAAATAATATGGGCAGGGAGTCCTGCACTAGTTTCACAAACAGAATAGCCATTATTTTTATCGCACAGCGATAAATTTCGTGATTTGGTAGAACTGGTGCTGCACACATGCTATGTTAACCATGTTGGAATGGGACCAAATATGTGCTTGATCTATCAGGTGGGCGTTAGGGTACTCTATTCACAAGCCAAATTTGAACCAAATATCTTTTACAGTATCTCTTTTGTTTTCCTACCACAAAACTGACCCGTAATCCACTCAAAAACAAGTAGGGTACTTATACTCGCCATGAGGAGGCGCCATACCTAATTTCAGCTTATTCTGGGTCTCATGAGTACAGGTTCTCAGTCTTGACAACTGTTGACCTCAGATGAATATTTGACCTTGACCCCAAAAACAATAGGGTTATGTGGACTCATATCAAGTATGAGCTCAATCCATCCAGGTGTGGTCAAGTTATCATGATCACAAGCCAGCCACACACAACACAACACTTGACATGATCTTAGATATTTCTTGACTGATGTCAAAACGTGATATGCTGGAACAGATAATATTGCACAAAGGGAAACATATTTGTCTCCACATCTTTAGATTAGTGCTGAAAGTGTCCAAAATAAGAGGACCTAATGAGTACTGTAGGGAAGGAAATAGTCATACCTTTGGTTATTGCCAGGCCGATTGCTTCACCTTCTCCTTATAATTAGGGTACCCTGGAATGAAAAATACATCCGGTTTGGAACAAAACAAATGGATGCTACAAAACATGCTCCACAGTATGAGGCTATGCACTCTGTCTACTGTTAACCCTATCGTTAGCCCAACAACTGGATGGTTGGAAGACAATGAATGTTCTCCTAACTACATATAATAGTTGAATGCATAAGTCTATAATTTATACTGCATGCATGGTGATATCATGTTTCCATTTACATTCAAATGCTAATTGAAATTTCTATCTTGAAGCCACTGTTAGATGCTAAGTACCCATATAACATGCAAAGGTTTGGCGTACCTTGCACATACATCTATAGTTTGCTGGGTAACAGCCCATGACTCTCAGATACTATTCAACATGAGCAAAAGTGTTTTTTTCAATGTTCAGTGTCTGTCCAGTGTTATGTGTTTCTCAAAGTCATAATTACTCCCAATGTTATAGTGCCTTTTGGTATAGTGTCTTTCAATGCACACTACTTTTCAATTTTGTACTGACTTTGAATTCTTACTACATCTGAGTAACCTCCCTGGGTCAGGTCACATCTTAGTACAACAGGGAATACAGTATGCCTGATATACAGGTCACCGGTAAGACCTCCAGGAATCTTCTCTTAACACATAACAATTCCACCAATTCTTTTTTTTTTTTTTTTTCCATCCTTTGTCAGTGGAAGCTAGATTTTTGCTGCTGTGAGTTCTGATCTTCTTATACATATTGGCCACTGATGTACCAGCATAGCAAACGCCAGGTCCTGCACAATTACACACAGAAAGAGGGAACTGCTCTACCACACAAATTATTAAATTCACTGGACCCAATACTGAACGTGCAGCAAATATGTGACAAAGATTGCAGAGAATGAAGCCTGAGTTCTTACCTTCTATACCCAACCTTATCTTCTTCAGCCCTCTGTCCTTCAGTACTGACTTGGCAACGTCTCTGTTTTCGATGTAACGGAAGAATCTGTACAGAGCCGGGCAGGCGATAACTGGAAAAAAGGAAGGATAACATATCTCCATTCAATTAATTGCCATCAATATATCAAGAGACCGATCAGACATTTGTCGGCAAGGGGAATGGACACAAGAAGACCACCGGTTTTGCGCAGCCGAACCGAAGAGGGACCAAATCTGTCAGATTTCATATAACAACTACACTTTATAAATTGAAACACACATTTTTACCTACAATGACCCTGGCTATACCCTCACCTTTTCACATGCAAAGATAGACCACAAGCTCAAGTTAGACAAACTTCTTGTCTTATAGTATTTCGAAAAAATCTGTAAATCTGTTTGATTAAACAATATCCTTTGACTTTATTGTTAAATTTATTGTCTGATAGAGACCAGATTCATCACCCAGTTTCATGACAATCCAACAAATGTTTAAATTCCATTGAGTTTTAGTCACATTAAACTAGCTATTAGCATCATTCTACTAAGCCCAAAGCAATTAGTTTGTGTCTCACTTCCCCCATTATCATATTACTGAACAGGCTGAAAATTGGCATAGCCAAAAAAAACATGCACCCACATAAATTTGTTTTTATTTCAGCAGATACAGAAAGACTGATAGACAGATATAAATGTGACCACTATGTCTCCCCCTTTAGTTTAGGCGAGACAAAGAGACTTCAAAGTTGTCAGTTCTGTATATTAAGCCTATTAGGCAATTTTCTTGCTTCAGCATTTAGATGTTCACACTGAAGGGTTTAGATGGACAGTGCGTTCACTATAACCTTACACTGTTAAACTTTCATAAAGCAGATGTAAATTGCCATTTATGACCCAAGCAGTTACTCGATTAAAGCTCGCAATATCCGTTTTTTAATTTTTTTTATTCAAATTCCACAGGTTCAGGAAGCCAGTAAGGCTCATCGAGAAACCCTGTCCTCGATTTGGATGAGCAATGGTGATAACTAATGGTCTCTTCTTGACTAGTGCTCAGATGATATCGAGGCAGGGGTGTAATCAATCCCAACCTGCTCTGGGAATTGCCATTCTACAAACCCTTTGAGAGGAAGTCAGTGAAATCCGGACCTAACCACTTTCCAGGAATCTGGAGAAGCAGAAGTTCAAGTTTGACGTGGCTGCTCACAGTGGGATGCAAGACTTATCTGCAAATAGCCACAAACAAGCCCCAAATGACCCATGCACAAATCTACTGCGTTATAGTGGAATCATGAAGTGAAGACCAAAACCTTGTCAATCGCAAACGCCATTACAGTCAACTCAACCCTGAAAAATGTCCTCAGTGAACTGCTGGAATTAACCCCCAATGTTGCTTGAAAATTTTAATGATACCACTCTTCTGCCTTCATATCAAGACAGAAGCAGTTAATTCTATTGAAGTTCCCATCTGCCTTTCATTTCATGCTTTTCTTCTAATCACAGAGATAACCATGGCACTCTTCTGATTGATAAAACTATCATTGAGAGAAGGAGTACATCTCTACAGCCGGCCTTTTAAGAAATCTAACAATGATTTATTACAATTTTTCTTCGCTAATAAGAAAGATCAGTGTCATTCAGTACTTCTCGAAGTACTTGCAAATGTTGACTGATGGCATTTTGTTTTCCGATATTATTGAAGTTCATTTTTTTTCAAATATCCCAAAGGTGGGTGGGACCTTTAAAATTACAGACATACTATCATACAAGACCCATTGGCAAGATTGAATTAGTTATAGACATGTGTATTGCTATGACTCCTGCTGGACCTTTTGTCCCAGCACAAATTTTGATTGAAGTCTGGCAAACTTTCTTCCATGACTTGTGTGTAATTGCAAGATGTGTCATGGTGCTTGGGTGGGGTACAGGGTACATATGTAGTGAGGAGATATTCTTTTATTATTATTATTATTATACGCTGAGTCACCATGTCTCATTTAAAGAGGCATTATCAAATCACAACTCCAGACGAATAATGGACGATTCCATTTACACAAAATCTCAACAAAATTTGTCTCGCAAAACATGGGAACTATTTGTACATTGTCATATCATTTGACTCGAGTGACCGTATTGATATTAAATTCAGTTGGAACAGTTGCATTATGACGTCATGCAAACAATACCGTCGCTTTTCTGCCAATTGCTACCAGAAGACAATGCCTCATTATCATTTTTTTTCTGTCTGTTTTGAGGGATCACTGGTAAATCTGCTCTTAGTACTACAGAGATGGACAGGACAGATGTCGTTACCTTGAGCATTCTCTTCACCAGTAGCTGGAGGGTATTCTTCATCCCACTCAACAACATCATCCTCCATCAGTATCACGATGTGCATCACGCTCCTCTCCTCTCTGTCAAAAGAGATACCTTGAACCGATATGACTACAAGACTAACAACAGTGCTCCAATTTGTGCCCAATCTTCTCTACATATATATATGAGTAGTTGGTTCTTGAAACGCTACTGTTGTCTGTTTTTTTGCAAACCGTGGTTAGTTTGGGTAACTGGTATTGCATTTTTGTTTTCAACCATCCTGATCTCAAGATGACTGGAAGAGCTTGTTAGCAGATATAGTTCGTCAACAAGTGTTTGCACATATAATTGGCACTAATCATGACCAATGTCCCACGATCAGGTACATTTGGACAGAAGTTGAGCAATGACATAAGTGTTTGGTGAAAATGTTACTACTATCTAGATTAACAATTTTCAAAGTATGCAAACTGGACACATTATTTCACCCTCAGTGACCTGGCAGTAAGACATGTGCATGTGGGTTGGCCACCACATCCCATTTCCATGCTATTTATGCAAACTATGCAATTCAAACACTTCGAATACAGGCCAGTGAACCTGAATTTGTTGAATTTCTGGACCAAAAAGACTATATTTACTAGGATCTGTGAAACTCCCAACAAACCTGATTTTATAAGACTACATAATTGGCATTTTTTATGCTGGAAATCTAATCAATATTAGCACATGGTATCCCCTTTTCTTATGCCGGACTACATCACCATAGCTTCCAAGAAATTACACCAATAAGATGGGCAAATTTATGGCTTTTATGCTGAAGATCTAATCAGATCGAGCTCACCTATCCTGATACAACCACAACAATATTGTGAAAATTGGCCAATATGGGTCACTAAATAACCCTTTTTTTCTCTGCTCATACTGATATGAAATTAACACCAGCAATCTGGGACATTTTTTTTGCAAGCACCCAAGTTTCCATTGATTATTTTGAAATATTATAAATGATGGTATTGAGGAACTGCTCAAGCAATCGACATGCTCCTGTATTTGATGGTTTCGGCAGAACTTACCCTGGCACAAGATACCATCTCTGGTAGAATGAGTGCCTCCAGATACTTCTCAAACTCTTTCCGGGCACCACATTAGATATCTCATTAGAAAGCCCCCTCCCCCTGTCAGAAGAAAATACCAATAAATATTCAGATGATTTAATCAGATAGGTCACCTGCTCTTTATCTCCCTATAAATCATTAAGTGGTTAAGTGGAATGCCAAATTTGTAATTATACGTTTTAGAAATCAATGTATATGCATTATGTCACCATGTTAGACCAGCATTTAGTTTTTTCCTCATACCACATATGCCAGCATCTGAAATAGTAACAAACTAATTATTGTGATTAAGGCATAGGAGAAAATCGGTAGAATGGATTCATTGTAAACATGCTGCAGGACTGCCCACCATTCTTCTTCTCCCCAGAGGATTTACCACCAAACAACTCATATCACGCAAGCAGCATGTTTCTACAGCTATTTTTCATGGCAGACATGCCCCCAATAGCTATATTCTTGCTAATTAAGCACATCACGACGCGTCATGTCTGGTAGTGACTGTGCAGGGATGCTCTCCCCAGGGGGAGATGTCTACCAATCAGATCATGCCAATCTTCCACTCCATTGATTAGATCACGTACATATTAGACCATGCCAGTGACATTCACTACAGTGCGCCATAGCAACTAGGCTCATATTCCTGGGGCACGACTTATGGTGAAGAAACGAGAGCTAACATAGCTTGTTCCTTACATTACAAGAAATTATGTATTTTAGTAGCCTATTTCATCTTAGATTTGCACAGTGACTTACGTAGGTTCTGGCAGCGGATGTCTCATCATGAGGTATGAGGAGGTAGTCACAGGCCTCCCTCAGGTCAGATACCTGGATGGTAGGTGGACAGTTGATCAATCCAGACTTGTAGTATTCCTGTTGAAAAAGAGAGTCAAACTAAACAGGGTACCACACAGGGGTACGCCAGCCCAAAATTTAGTGGGTCCGAGCATAGGCTTTCGCACCCCTTAAAAATCCACACCTCTGAATCTAAGGGGTCCAGCTCTTTTTTTCTAGGGGTCCAATCATCAGAGTCGGGATGTTATTAATGCTTATTTGCAGCCAGGGAACTGATGTTGCTTGTCATTTACTAGCCTTGGCCTATATTATTTTAACCCAGTAAGGCCGCTAAATCAATGGGACGTAAGTCCCATCCCAACGAATTAAGCAGAAGTGCATCAACAATCCTAATCAACCATCATCCAATAATGATTTTAAGAGGCTTGTAAGATTGGCAAACAGCAGTAACCTGCAGGAATAGACCCCACACTATACTGCACCCTCAATACTCTAATTCGAAACCATCGTGTGAGTGCTCACATGGAGTAATAATGATATTGGCGTCACTTGTAGCTACCTTAGGTTTCCACCTGTACTGCCTGTATCTGATGTTGTTCTGTTTGCAGAGTCAGAGGGATTCTCTTTACAATAGCAATCATTATGATCTCGAACGTAGCTTACGTTATGCCCCCAATCCTTGTCTTAAGGCCTCACGTTTAATATTATAGCTATCGTACGCTGGCTACGCTTCAGCAACAAACACAAAACTAGAGGAGCTAGCTGGCAACACCG
This sequence comes from Sclerodactyla briareus, assembly GCA_026419785.1. Taxonomy (NCBI): domain Eukaryota; kingdom Metazoa; phylum Echinodermata; class Holothuroidea; order Dendrochirotida; family Sclerodactylidae; genus Sclerodactyla; species Sclerodactyla briareus. The sequence continues at coordinate 121,345 of JAODTK010003466.1, read as the reverse complement.
TGATATTTAAGCTAAGTCCCAAGGCCTGTGATACTGCTTAGGCCTCTGCTCACAGACATACACATTATTTCCGCAATCTTGAGTTGGTGTAAAATAGCCTAAAATCCCTTGCACATTTTGGCACTTGCAGATACAGTAGTGGAGTAGCTGTATGAACTCTAATTACAAAGTAGCCATGCCCTTAACAGTCGATAGCTTGGTCTTAAGAGACCAATTTTAGGCCTAGTGTTATCCTTCGAGTAACACAAACGGTTATGGTAACATGGCCTAACCAGTCCCCAAAACATCGTGACAGAATTTCGCCTGAGACTTCCAACTAATTATTAGTTGAGAATCTGTGCTGTGACCATCAGAAAGATAGAGAATTGATCATCACTCCCCTCGTCAAAGTTAGCAAAGTAAGAAAATAATCTAGCCTAATATACGGTGAAAACTAAACAGTCTAGCAACTCAATAAAGCTAGCACTAAGCAGTAGTTAGCACTTGTCCTAGTCCTGTTGCAACGTTGTTGTGGCTTTATGTTCATGACACTTTTTATATGCACTACAAGTAGGTTGGAAAACATGCAGTCAAACTTCCCGTAAAAAAAAAATCTGATCATAAAATTGTTGTGCGTCCGAGCAGGGAGACCTGGACGCACTGGTGAGGGGCTATTGTTGTTTTTTTGCGTCCACAATGTAAACAAAGCGTCCTGGACGCGCAAAACGCGACCCCTGGTACCACACTGTATTTACAAAACTGTGGTTGCCCAGTTTTGAGCCACCATAGTTTTGACACCCCTGGTCGCCGGCAACGGTAGGATAAATAAATCTCAAATGCTTCGAAAGTATTATGTTCCCGAATCCTTTTCTTCAGATGTCCTGTTTATTACGAGCAGGAATATTGTGACTATTTCACATAAACCAACCCGACCGAACTTCCACAGATATTGTCCACTCCCACACTAGAACATACATGTTATACAGTATGAGTTGTTACAACAGTTTCAGGTCATCTCGGTTCAGTCTGGAAGGTTCCAGTCTCCGAATGGTGGACCGATGTATTTCTCTTTTTGATATTAAAAACCTAATCTCATGCCAGGACTCAGTGGCAGTATTTAAAAGTGATGGCAATTTGGATTTTCTTTTCCATTCCTCTCTTTGTCTTACCAGTACTGTTGAGAATATTCTGATGTTACAAACCTTGGGCCAGCTTGTACTCTCCTTTCTCATTGGGCTTGGTCATGGACATCTCAATCCCGTTGGTGAACATTCTGAAGAGGGAGCAAAAAAAAATATCGCAGGGTGAGGAAGATTGTGGCACAACTATCCACCAATTGTGAGAATAATAAACCATTTAATAAAGTAAAATTGAAGTGCTAGGTGGATCTGGTCTCAAGTTTGACAAACCCACCATGATAGTCAAAACACCGTGCATGTGCTGTATATTTCTGCCAACCAGTAATGACCGTTACCTTCAACTATGTCATTGTCACTATCACAGCCTACCAAATGCTATGAACATTATCATACTGATTGTGGCACCTTGCCTTCTAGGAGCCCTGTGGATGAGCATCAGCAGTCTGGTCCTCTGTTCTCCAACAGTGCCTAGGACTGTCATACCTTTCATTCAACGCTGGACAGGAATGAATGCTCCATAAAATACAGACCTTTTTCTGCATGTAGAATAAGTGGAGTCATCCAAACTTACCAAGAAAGGGCAGAATCAAAGCCATAGTAAAGTACCTGCACATTCCCAAATCACCCAAGGTTAAAACTTTGCACTTTCAATAATGTTATACCTTGACATTTTTGTTGGAAACCAAAAGACATGGCAGAAATGCTTTCGAACAGATGTGTGTAAATGTCTTGAAATGAAGCAAATACAGCTACTCATCTCTTGATGGAGCTGATTTTGAGGGATAAGTTCAGCTAGGTCTATGGAGCTATGGACTGCTGATCAAGAGGTTGTGAGCGCACACCTTGATGAACTTTCAGAAACCATCAGCTGGAATTTTTGTTTCATACCTAGTTTTTTGTTCATACAGGGAGCACTGAGGATGCTATACTCTGCTAACTGGATAAAGTTTATTTCCTTCCCACTCTCACAATATGTACTGAAGTCTAAACAGCCTCACCTTCCTGGCCAGCCAGTTGATGAATCTGCAGATGCATCTCCTACACAATGTGATCAGATGGCTTATAGACTATCTGGTTTAAAATCGATTGCTGTTTGTTCACTCCTTACATGTCTGATATTGTTTGTTACAAACACATCCCTCCAGTGTTGCTGTGAAATTGCTGATGGAAATGCCTGTATCGGGGTCTTGGTCCCTAGCCATCAGTTCACCCATCAGTAGAGAGGAACAATTTGAACCAATGTATGGCTGTGATGGTGTCGAGGAGAGGCACTTGCCTCATCATAGCACAATGTTACAGCAACTGGACACCTCCCTATGCTCAGTTCAGGGTGGAGGACTAACTACCATAGCCCTCACAATGTGTGATATTCAGGAACACTCAGCACTTATGTCCAAAACAACTATCGCTCTTACCTGCCAAGCCTGTGTTCGGGTCTGGGGTCAATGATCGATGAGGTCAACCACACAAATCGGTATTACCCCATGAGGGTTACCCTATCATGAAGCTTCTTCCCCTTTATAGCTGCCTCCCCTACTCCCTCCTCCCTCTCTCCCGCCAGACCGAGACATCTACAAATCTCCATCCGTCCAGAGTTAGCCTTCGGTTTCTGACAGGGATACCAGAGGAAGTGGGGGCGCTGTGCGGCCTTCCTGGCGAGTTCTCCCTCCCTGCCCTCCTGACAGGGGTTTTTCAGGCAAGAGTGAGTTGGAGAGTTGGCAACCTCGTCGCTCATGGCAGAAACGCACACCGAATGATGGCTGCGAATTTCTGGGTGCAGTGGATCAAATCCAACCAAAATTTACTGTATGTAGTAATTTTTTCTCGAAACTGGGTTCAGCTTTTCTGAGAGAAATGGAACATTATGAGTGAAAACCTGACCTATAAACTTTGTATCCTTGATGAGTTCAGAGGGCCCAAGGCAGTCAACAAAAAAAATAACTAAAACGCCCCAAAACCTCACTATGATCCCATGGTATTGACATAACATACCACAACCTCCTTACAATTTAACTCCTAATAGGATGTAGATTTATTTCTTCATCAAAATGAAGTAAAAGGGCTATTCCCAACCCTTTTCTAAATCCTACAGCACTGAGAAGGTGCCCAGGCCCAGGCAACGCATATTCTTCATCGTCATCAGTTATTATTTTCGCTGAACCAAATTTTATGCTCTCACAGAGCAAGATTAGATTTCACAGACAATTTAAATATTCATTCCACAGAAGAGAACTAGGCTGTTGAATTTGCTATCACTTTGCACAGAGACTAAAATCAGCCTAAAGTTGAAATTCACTTCCTGAAGAAACTTGTTGAATTATCGGCCCAGAATGCAAGGAAGTATTGATATTAACCTGGCTTCTTGTGAGCTTCAGATGGTAGTTTTTCACATTAATTCAGTGATTTACTTCCAAAGAACATGGCTCTTTTATTAGCTTTAATACAAATACCAGTTACGCTTATTTCTATTATTTATTATTTACACTTATTTCTGCGAACCCTGCCGAAGAAAATATGTCCGCACATGAATTATTCCTTGGTCGGTTTCTAGCTGTTTATGCCACAATCCCAGGCCTTGGTGTGAACACTGTCTCAAATGACATTCCAATACAAGTGGCTGTCTATAAAAGAACATAACGTCACTGCCAGGGCATGGAAGGCAACACATGCAACTAGTGTAAACATTATATTATCCAGGAAAATCATGATAACACTATTGGTGACAGATAGGAATGGGTTTATGAATTCTGTGAAACTATTAAGATTACAATTGTTGGCCTCTGCGTACAATAACATTTCAAAATAACACAGATTCAATTGGGCTGGCCACCATATGCTATGAACATTGCTCAGTTCATGCTTCACTCTAACCAATATAGCGCACAAATTGCATATACTGTTCCATGATTATACTAGTCACTGACAGTTTAACCTAACTTTATATAGAAATAATCCATGCAGCAGGCCTAGGGTGGATTTGAGTTGGGAATCTTTAGTCATATTTACCCCGACAAGCCTTACAACCTCAGTCATTGATTTTATTCCATAATAGAAATGCTTCCTGAAGGAATAAAGTAACTGCCGTGCTCAGTTCCGTATGCTATGAATGTTGTTCAGCTCTTGCTTTTCCATAACCAATACAGCACAAAGCCTACACTGTTCCATGATTATACTAGTCACTGACAGTTTAACCTAACTTTATATAGAAATAATCCATGCAGCAGGCCTATGGTGGATATGAGTTCGGATTCTTTAATCATATTTTACCCCCGACAAGCCTTACAACCTCAGTCATTGCTTTATTCCATAAAGAAATTGCCGTGGGTAAATTTGAGTTGGCCAGAGATGTAGCTTTACCAGCAATGATGAATTGCAACGACATCACATTACCACCATTCGAGCCTGTTGACAACCAAATGGGAGTGTTGACTCTCAAATCTTGTTTATTTAAACAATTGATTCATACCAGGGAGACGAAGGAATTTCAGGTGTTGATGATGCATTCACAAAAGATGTAGAACACTGATCAATAAGAAGATTTGTCCGGGGATGAGTAAAACCTGAAGACAATTCAAAAGGAACTGGATGTTGTAATGAATCGCGAGAGAGAAGCCTATGAGCGGAAAATCAAGAATCACTCTACTACCAATGACATCAGGAATTTCTGGGCCGGTATGAAATTAATGAGTGAATACAAGAACAATAACTTCAAAAGGCTGCCCTCTGCAGATTCCTCCATATCTTATGCTAATCAACTAACTCATTTTACAACAGTTTTGATACCCTAGATATTCTACGGAAGAAATTGATGAACTGGATTGCTTAACCTCTGAGTTTTCTGCTTTTTCTTGACTGTGACAGAGAATGAAGCTGGACAAATCAAAGGCAGAAGGTCCTGACAATCTCTCACCATGTGTTTTAAAACACTGCAGTCATCACTGCACCAATTTACTACATTTTTAACAGGTCTTGAAACACAGTGCATACCTCACATTCGGAAACTATCCTGTATTATACCAGTGCCAAAGAAATCAATCATAACTACTATGAGCAATTCTACATTCCTGTGGCTCTTAACTTCCATCACAATGAAGACTTGCAAATGCTTGTGCTACGTCTTAAGAACTTAACTAGTAACCTTATGGACGATCTGCAGTTCGCTTACAGAGAAGATTGTACTAGTGAAGATGCTATTTTAAACACACTGGACCAACTATATTGTCACCTTGGAGATTCTTGATTCTGCAAAGTTTCAGCCCGTATCATGGTCTTTGATTTCCTTCTGCCTTCAGTACTATAATAGCCCCATATTTTTGCGAACCTCCTCAAAGCAAATTCCATCCCATGTACGTTGGTAATTGGATTCTTGATTATCTCACAAAATGCCATAGTTTGTTTGTATCAGTCGTAATAATAATTCAGATTGTAGTATCGGTGTTCAACAGGGTACCGTTCTAGCGCCATTTTTGTTAACTCTATTATACAATATCTCAAGCTGAATGTTGATAAGACAACAGAAATTATTGTTACTTCCGAAGAGCATGTAGACAGGAACCACAGCCAGTTTTTACCTGGATGGCCACCCTCTCATCTTGGCTTCAATGAGTCTTCTGAGAGAATGGCTCTAAGGGATAAGAGGTCTAATGACCCTTGAAGATCCCGCACTCAGCTATTCTGTTCTTGAAAATATTTAGGGTTTGGGCTGTGACTGCTTCCTGTGGTATTTTTTATAAGTTTCCCATATCCTACAGAAATATGAGTTCTGTATTATTCCAAATGCACTGTTGATGGTCTTATTTTCAGTGAATGTCCTCTAGCACAACTCTCTGTCTCTTCTATGATTGCAAGAAAGTCATCCACATTGATGTCATCCATCCTTGTGTTATATTGTAAAATGTAATCAGATTTTGGTGTGAGTGGCGTGTTGTTCTATTGTCATCAACCTCAAATCTTTCATCTCTCTTCATCAACTATTTCCTCCATGATGCATTTTTGTCATTCTCCTTTGCACTCCTTCTAATAACTCAATGTCTTTCTTGAAGTATGGTCTCCAGGCTCGTACACAATAATCCAGATGTGGCCTCACAAGGGATTTGTACAGCTTCAGCACTACCTTAGAGTCTAAGTTGGTGAAATTCCGTTTGATAATTCTCATCACTCTATTCGCTTTTTAGCTGATTCAGCACACTGTCTACTAACTTTGTAGTTGTATCACATATATTCCCAAATCCTTGTTGTAATCAAGAACAAAGCAGTGTGAAGGGTAAAATCAGTACAAATACCTGGGAGTCATGTTTGATAATCAACTGATATGGGATAAACACATTGAATATGTGGCAAAGCGATCGAGGCCTAGGATGTAGGGCCTAATGTCCACAGAAATAAGCAGTTTTAACATTGACATTTTTTCACACTATTTTATATTTCCACTATTGGCAGTGTCTAGTCTTATGCTATAGTTTCCTGGGCTGGGAATGCCAGCAAATCGACCAAAGATGTTGTTGATAATTCCATTAAAAGAGCCTCAGATTATATTCCCTTCAGCTGATACTATTTATGAGAGAAGGGATCATGGGGAACTCCTAGTTTTTAAGTGATGTATATGTATGATGCATCCCATGCATAGTAAATTTGACCACTCAATCATTCTTTGTAGTGCCAGGATGAGGCCATTAAGAGCCCCACTAATCGCTACTCTTCATCTTTTCTGGGTCAGGCAATCCGGATTTTCAACTCATGTTTTACCGGTAATTGTCTTGGCAGTCTCCACCATCATGCAATCATTGTAAACTTGTATTTCTGTTGTTTCTGGGTTTCAGGTTTCATCTGTGCATTTCGCATTTAAACATTCGAGTGTATAATTACATCCAGTGCTCCTATGATTATGTATGTCTTAGTGTTCTTATGTTGTCATCATCTACAAGCACTGTAATTCCCGTTACTGGACTGATTAAAGTCAGTCCGTCCGTCAATCCGTCCATCCATCTATCTATTAACAGCTATCACTCAAATGATTGAACCACTCCTCAAATATCTAGACTGCATCTCTGCAATATTCTCATGTACTGAAACGCCTGCAGCCACCACCATCACAAAGATTGATGTGCCACCACTAGGACCAGGTTAAAGAGAATATGAGGAACAGAATACCCTACTGAGGATAAAACACATATGGGGGATACATGGAAACTACATGCAACTAATAAACATTGAACATTATAGAAAGGGCTGAGTAGTCACAAAACCAGACTGGAATCCATTACGGATTGAGCTATTCCAACAACGCGGTCTTATATGAGCGTGAATGGCCAATATTGGAGCTCATCCTTCAATATGCTGACACTTTCAGTATTTGATTTTGTCAACTGATACAAAGTACAACCCATATCAATACAGAAGATAAGTGTTAAGAGACAAAGTTTTCATTTTCCACAAATCAGGCAACAGAATTCATCAATCCACTGTATACAAATTCATGTGTAGGTCTCAACAATATAGATTACAAAATAGCATTTGATATTAAACAAGGCGACCGCCAAAAATTGTCTCGCCTGGTTGCGTGGTCGGTAGTTTCTATTATTCACTACACGAACAACCAACTAGTTCATGCAGACCATTGTCATTTCAAACAAACATCACATATTTTTCACATATAACACACAAAAATTCCTAAAATAACTGACCAATAAGTTTGACTCTCAATACAGAAGTCCCTTAATTGTTTTGTTTCTCCTTCATCGCTCAGTTAACTCACTTCTTTGACCCAAAATCCAACTTGAAATGTTCTAAATCCCCTTAGCATCCCGGGCTTCTTGGCCTTTCAAAATCAAAATTTCCTTCATTATTCAGTGCCTTTTATTTTCCAAGCAGCCAGGACATGCCATCCAGCACTCCCTGCCAGGCAGCAAACAGCCTCCCCCCTCCACCACACACCAACAACCTATCCCCATGCAGCAGTCAAGGATGTCCCAAAATATATCTTTAGGAAACCTCCACATTTGTCTATCTATTAATTGCCTATTTTGACAAGTTGGAAATTGGAATAAATTATGCAAATTAGGCACATACAATGACCTCTACTGACCCCAGCTGTACCTTTAAAATGATCAGGATCAAAGGTGGACCACATCCACCAAGTTCGTGAAAATCCGACAAACTTGAAAAATTTGCATGAAATATGCAAATTAACCACTTAATTAGCAGTTTCGGCTGAAAATCGAACCAGTTCATCTACCTGTCATCCAGGTCCTACATGCAAACTACATCACTGTAATAACATACGGTCCTTGTGTAATCTTGCTAATGAAAGCTTAAACAATAATTAAATGAAATGAGCGATTACGCAACTTAATTAATGACTTTGCTGCCCAAAATCGTATTAGATCGTGTACACCCAACCCCGGTGCTACACACAAAATTTTGTCATAATCGGCCTCATGATTTGTGAGAAACACACCTTACTACAAGAAAGTGTGACATACAAACACACACACACATGCCAGTGTGTGACCAATAAGTCTCTTCCTGATTTCATCAGGCGAGGCAAAAAAATTCCTTATATCTTCACTAAAGATCAGTACTAGTAGTTAACCCTGCAGACAGTACCTTTCGGTCTGCTGGTCTGGTATTCCTAGTGGAGCCTGTTGTGCTCTTGGTGGGGGTGGAGTGACGTCGCAGGCATGAGTGCTTGTCCAATTCCACGCGTGGGGGGGCGATACATTAGCAGACTACGACATGGAGATGTCTGTTGGTGTGTCAGGGGTGTGTAGTACCCACCTATACGGAGGTGACAAACAACATGCAAAAAAAACACAAGACATGCAATGAATAAATACAGGAATCACGAGCAACAAACTGGACTGAAGAAATGACGAAGACAAGCAAATGAACGACAAGACAACATGCGGAACTTGTTTCATAGGGGCACTTTTGGTAGCTACCCACAACAGCCTCTAAAATAAGACACATCTTTGTGGCAATACAACCACAAATAAGGGAGAGCAAGGGACATCAGGATTTGTCAGTGCTCCATTGACTGCTAAGTTGCTAACCAGTGTTTACAGTGGAGTTCAAAATCGGAAGGGGGAGAAATCCCAACTTTCCAATTTTTACAGAGGGATTATTCTGCTTCGCTCCATTGACTGCTAACACGAAGTGCCTCAGGTCTATGGTAACAAATTTGCATGCTGCCCATACATGGTCCATCATCAATTAGTGCACCTAGCACTGCAATATTTTCTCTTATGGGACGCAAATCCAATTAATCATACAACCATTGGAATCACCTTCTCACGCTTTATATACAAAACGGGTCATATCCGGGGAAAATTTAGGAAACTGTGGGAAGAACAACAAAATCAGTTGTTTTATTTGAACCCTATCTCAATTTGTGCTTTTGGAACTAGGTGGATGTGCCACTGAAGTCAGAATTTTTCCTTGGGAAGGTATATAACAGGTACGAGAAGATACTTAATTCCTACTATGCGCAGATCCACAAAGCTGATATTAACGTAGGCTCAGGTTGCATCTAAAGTAGTTTTTGTCTTCTTATTCTGGGGCACTGCGGTGGCATATCAGTTCAGTAGAGTGGGAGTAGTGTACTGTCCAAGCGGAGCGCCACTTTCGGTTGGCGTAGAGCGTTCCAAAAATTTTTTGGTTTTGTGAGCCACCAGATGGCAGGAAACAGCTCTTCCAAGTGTTTTGAGCTGCATGGCACTGAAGTGGAATTTCTACACCGCGATAGATTGCCGAACATTCTAACCTCCCTTACCAGGCCTTCCAATTTTCACTTTTAAAATGGGCGACTGAATTTCTCAGTCCCAACATTTTTATTACTCGGTTAGACCAAACTTCAGTTGAAGAATACTCTAGATGGACTAGAGTCAGTGATTCTCCACTGAAATTCAGTGACTGAACGTTTTGCTTGATTTACTGACGTTCAATCAAGAAGTGTGATCCATGCTTCAACTGAAATTTCATTCTATTAGACGGAAATTTCATTCCATCATTTCAAGAGAGTTCCTTCAATTTGCCGACTGGGGCACAAAATTTTTTGTTCTATACCGCCACAGGAGATCATTTTCAGCCAGAGATATTCTGAAGAGTTGAATGTAAAAGTTTTACGGTTTCTCTTTTCCGAAACCCTTCCTCCTTTCTTTTAGCCCTTTTATGTTCCAATTCACCCACTGGGAGGAATTTGAAGTTTAGTTCTAAACCACTATAAATTGCCAGCCGGAGATAGCCACCCAGACCATTTTGAGCCAGCAATATTTGGACTTTGTAAGGGTTGAATGTACAAGTTATGTTTTCTCTTCTTCCAAAACCTTCCGTCCTCTCCTTTAACCCTTTACCGCCTCCAGGGTCATATTAACCCTTGTTTCATTTGTTCTTCAATTTGCCGACTGGGGCACAAAAATTTGGTTCTATGCTACCATAGATTGCTGGAGATGGCCTCCATGCCATTCTGAGCCAGATATAGTTGGGATTGGTAAGGCTTGAATAAAGGTTTGCTTTTTTCTTTTATATATAACTGTTTCGTACTCTCTTTTGTTAACCTTTTTAAGGTTGAAATTTTCCGACATTTGCCAACTGGGGCATCATTTTGCTGACTGCCTGTGTGAATGGGGGTGTCACCCCCCCCCCCCCTTAGCGACGGCCCTGGTTTAGGTGTCGCGAATCGCTATAGGAATTTGACCCTGATCCCACCCCTAATTTCATACAATAAATCCAGGTACACATGGGTATACATTATGCAATCATGCTGAAACCGAGTCACAACCCACAACTGGCAGTGGATTTCTTTGTTACACAGTTCAGTATAGTCCAATCCTCTGTCATTTCCTAGCATTTCTAGTATAACCCCACAACTTGGATGCAGAACAATCTGTTGTAAATGTAAACAGTGAGGTAGGCCCCTGCTCGAGATTTTACTGACAAAAGATGATAACACATTGAATGCATTCTAGTCGTTTCGCCCAACTGTCAATTTGCTCAACTACCATTTCGCCCAACCCATTTGGTTGATTTGCCTAACCTGAAAAATTATCACATATACCTAGTTTGAAATGTTATCAGATAGATATTACCTTATGATTTTAAAATTGTTGAGTTGTCACTGAAAGAAAAATAATAGAGAATTGAATTGGTTTAGAAAGCCTCAAACCCAATTTTCCATTAGGCCCAAGTTTATTCAGTGATCGCAAACAAATATTGCCTCTCCTAATTTTTAAAGGTCCGTGATTGTAGCCCATTCGACCTAGAAACCAGCAAATCAAATTTCCTTCTCCTAATTGTTATACAGCCTTGTATTGAAAACCCAGTATCGAAACTACCCCATAACATTACTGAGACTTCCAACCATGAGGTCCTGGGTTCAAGACCTGGCTCGGACATAAAACTGTCGTCTAGTTTCAGGGCTGTAGTTCCTCATACTACTTTCCCTCAATCATAGACGTTAAAACTGTGCATTCGTTTGCACAAGAGTGGCATTCAGTTGTCAGCTGGGCGTTTAAAATCCTTCATGGATGGTTGCCGAGTTCCCATTAGGGACGATCATATCAAACAATCAAACAAACAAACATGAAGAAAATCGTTCTTAATTTTTATTCAGTGATCGTAACCTATAACTGAATTGGAAACCCGCAAACTAATCCAGTTTCCTGAACCAATTCGACCAGTAGAAAATCCGCAAACCGTATTTCCTTTCCCAATTTTGTTATCCAGCCTCATAACCAATTGACTTTTCCTAATCCTTATCTTTTCCCAAAATAGGCCCTTCTAATATACTGGCACGACCATCAGTCGGTTCACTAATGTCCCGTGGACTTATCGCGTTATAATGCATTATGTATGGCAATGACCGACTCATGATACTGACCGTCTTATGATACACTCACTATACTATTATTGCTTTTGCTTTTTCAATAAAAACGACCAAGCAGGTTGGGCGAAACGGTCAACTTGGGCGGATAGAGGTTGGGCGAATGGGCAGTTGGGCAAAATGACCAGATCCCCATTGAATGACTAAGTTTTGTGTTGCTAGTCATGCGTCAACGACTAGCCTAACGTTAGGGTAAATCGTTATTTACGAATACGCATCCGATAGGCCTAGGCTAGGCTATGTTGTTGTTTACTAGGCCTAGCTAGGCTACGTAGGAAGTTATTTAGCCTAACGTTAGACTACCACAAGTCTAGACTCGAGAGACTAGTAGTAATAAACTAATAATTAATGCACGCACAAAAAATATTAGCAATAAAATTGTTCTCCAGTATCACCTTTATTTAATTAATATTGGAAGGAGGCGGGTAGACCTATTTGTTGTTATCAGGAATTGGAACTTCTCTGAACTCTTGTTGCTGTATCATTCACACTCAGTGTACGTGTGTAGCTGCTCAGTAGTGTATATACAGTACAGAATACATTACTGGAAAACAAATAAATATGAATGCTCGATAAATGACAATTTAGGCTGCCAGATTCGTTCGATCACTTTGAATTTAGTTTTAATTATCGATTGAACTATTGACTGTGTGGTTAGCGAGAGGAAACATATGAAAGTCTCATCAGAATATAAGCCAATGATGTTGATTAATATGGCTTATGCCAACGTACATGTGATTGTAAGGAATGGTAACTAATTACACCAAGAATTCGTCTAGTCTGTGGGTGCTTCTGGAAATCTGACAGCCCCACAATGTAAACTTTTGGCATCGTGACGTCACCCTCGTGCGTTCGATGGGTTATTACTCTCCAAACTCGACTGCTGGAAAGGTCAAGCTGGTGGGTTTCCAACTTTTCGACAGAAAACAAAAAACCCATCAGGAATTATTACGAATTACTCGGACCAGTGGCGTACGCACGGGGGAGGGGAGGGGGGGGGGGGATGGCGAGGGGGTTCAGAACCGTCCCCCCAGTAGAAGTTTTGCAGCTGATATATATCAAGTATTGCAGCAGCATGTATCCGTGCAGGGGCTCATAAATTGTACTTATTTGCCATAGGAAGGGTGAGGCCATTCATCAGGGCGCACTTCCCTTGATTTTCAACCTCAACCTAGAGCGGGGGGGGGGGGGGACGTTCCCCCCGGAAACCATGTTCCCCGGGAGCCCACCCCCCCCCCCCCCCCTCCCTCGATGAGATTCAAATTTCGAAAAAATGTTCTGTAGTCAGTATTCGACTACCAGTTTGATGGTAATTTGTTGTTTTTATGACAGGAAAAGCAGTAATTGTGCCAAACTTGCCTGTAATGTACTGAAAAGTGTACAAAGTTCGGAGTTTCGCGCGTGGTAGCCTATAGTGGTGGAATTCGTCCCGTTGCTCTCCCGTCTCCCGACATCACCGCGAGCTCTATGGGAAATTTCTGCCTCCTTGGCCCCTAGCTTATACATATCTGGGAGGTAAAAATATCAACAACACCATCCATTGACTTAGAACACAATCAACCTCTTTATGTTTACAAAACCTTTTAGCACCTTATCCGTTTCTTCCTCTGTCAACCACGCGCAATTTTGAACTGCAGTAGCCTGAGGCTATCAGACTGCGTGAATTTTCAACGCGTGTTTCCTCCAGGGAAGTTCCCTGCTCTCTATGCAGTACGTTTATATCACGGTTGGACAGTAGAGCTAACCGGCTAAGGTGTACTAAATTTTCCTAGGATCCTTATTTTTCCTAGATGTGCTCTGGAAATCTGGCGCGCACTGGTGTTATATGCATTATATAGTAGGGCGCGGTTTTTCTATGCGTTCGGGATTGTCTTTGATTAAAAGGGTTACAGAGAACACAAATTCCCTCACTTCCAAAATTCTCCATGATACGGCTTAAGGCCTGACCACACTCAATATGTTCCGTTCCGTCACGTCATGTCAAATTTATTTGCGTATATACGGCTGACGGATGCGCCGCGTAGACACCCGCGCCCGTCCGAACAGGATCGGTCTAACCTTTCCGTCCGTCAAATGCTACTGGAGAATAAAATTCGACCATTCAAAATCGTTTGGGGGTGGTTAAATCTAATTTTTATTTCATATATCGCACCAGTTGGCCAAAGTAGGTCTTAATTCATATCAAATTCGAATATTTTCGTCTGAAGATATGCATGTCCAGACGATTCTAATCTGGCAATTCAAGAGTGGTATTATTATGAATATAGTTTGATAGCTAGATGATTGATTACACGAGGTTCGGTTTTTCGCACAACACACGACTAGTCACAACTATTCGAAATAGCGGAATCCAGCAGTGATGACGACATCGCAGTCGCAACTCTCGTTGTCCACAGGCGCAAACGAAGGGGATCGTGGGTCCACGAAATCAAACCGAGAAAGAAAGGGAAGGACCTTGGTTAATACCACATCAGTGAACTGTCCCTGGACAGTACTCCATCGTGGCCTTCATTCCTACCATACCTCTATTTTTACTTTTTTTGGAGGTATTCCGCTGCCCATAGAGGACCCTTCCAATTTGGTCAGAGGTTGCCCGCATCTCGGAAATTTGCTTGAACATCACTGTCGTGGAAAAATGTGTGCATTTCACGAGACTCTGATAATGATTTCGATTTTTATAGCGCCTTACATATGGGAACCACATCTCAAAGCGCTTCACAATCATTACCCCTCCTCATTGGTAACTTTTCACACCCACACTATATAGTGCACAACCCTTGCTGTTCGCACCTGACACACAGAACAGTTTAGGCCACATCACCGTGTCCTCTGGGGGACTTCCCATAGGTGCAGCCACGTACAGCGCAACGCTATATTAGTTACCTATACAGGGTACCCATTTACACCTGGGTAGAGTGAAGCAATCGAGATAAAGCACGTTTGCTCAAGGGCACAACGCGGACTCGAACCCACAACCTCTGGGTTACATGCTCGACGCCTTAACCAAACAGGCCACCCACGCTCTCTGATCAAGAAAAATTGAGAAAATCGAGCCAGTCAGCAGAATATTTTGTAATTTTTTTCAAATTTTCCAAAAAATTGTCAAATTTCACATGACTCAGAATTGTTTGGCCCCGCTCCGGCCTGTGGCCGGGAATGGCCTTTCCCGGCGTCTTAGGCAGCATGTACCAAACTTCAAACATGGTCATTTTATGATCACAAATTTTGTAATCATTGGGAAATTTGCACATTTTGTCGGACCTCGGTCCTATCCTCGCGCACCCCGACTTTTACCAATTTACCCAGAAAGTTCAACAATTGCTGCGCCATACTACTATCCACCAGTGCGCGCGAAGCGCGCATTTTTTTCTTCCGGATTCAACGCACATCTGCAAAAATCAGGATCCCAGCAAATTAGGATATTCAGTCAGCTTTAACTCAACTGTCCCAACCATGATATAAACGTCATGCCATATAGACAGCAGGGAAATAGACAGGTGAAATAACAAGCAGTCGATATAGGCTTACTGCAGTTCTGCTATTGCAGAGGAAGAAGAGAATAAGAGGGTAAAGACTTTAGTAATCCAAATGAGGTTGATCGTAGTTTTCAAGGTCAATGAGGATGTTGTTGTATATTTTTACCTCACATCTATGCATAAGATAAGGGGGCCAATGAGGCAGAAATTTCCCATAGAGCTTGCGGAGATGAAGGAAGAAGGGAGAGCAACGGGACGAATTCCACCACTAGTACCACGCGCGAAGCGCGAACTTTGTACACTTTTTTTGGTGCATTCGAGGCAAATTTGGCACAATCTCTGCCTTTCTTGCCATGCATAAAAAACAACAAATTAGCAAGGTCTATATCATGGTAGTCGAATACGGACTACAGAATATATTTTTTCTAGAAAATCCCAAATCTCATTGGGGGAGGGGCGCACGGGGGCACATGGTTTTCTAGGGCATGTGCCCCCTGGCCCCTCTTGGCGACGCCACTGGAATCCAAGATTTGCTGACAGGGACCTGTGTGATGGTTTTCGCCGCTTGTCTCGACCTCTCTTGAATACTGCAGTACTCGGTGGTACAGGATTGTCAATAGGGGACAGTGGTAGGAGAAGGGGAACATGCCTCTCCGGGAAAACGTGTCCCCGTGCATCGGCCCCAAGATAAGCGATGCCTATGCTCCATGATTTGATTCTTCTTATGACAGAAAAGGTCATTGTATCGCTCGTCTCACAGTGGCGTATGCACGTGGGGGGGGGGGCTTGGGGTCAGACCCCAATAGTCCACGCATGTGGCCAATGATGTTTAACACAAAAAACACCTTTCTTAAGGTTTCAGTAGTTGTTTATCGAATATTGCAGAGCATGTGTATAGGGCAATGAAGGTTTGCATGTATTGCCAATAGGGGGATGAGGGCGCACTTCCCTTGGGTCCCGACCTAACACCCCCAGACAAATCTCTCGGTACGCAATTGCTCACTAGTTCAGTTGTCATTTTTTCAGAGTCCTAAATATACAACACGCGGCCGCGGGAAATCGGACCTAGAATCGGTTGAATTAGTCCGCGTTTCCGCATATAGGCCGCCTACCAAAAAAGCTTGCACAACTCAGGTGGATGAAAGAAGAAACGAAACAAAAAATGACGTTTATACTCTGCGAGTTTTTTGGGGGAATATGCGTGCGAGGAGGGGGACTTGTGAGAGAATAGACAAAGCCCGAGGAAGGCTGAGGAAAACAAAATCTCGAATCGAGGTAGCAAGATCAGGCTGAGAGAATTGAAAACATTAAGTGACAAAATTAGTCAAATTTTCCAATGGGCCCCAGTGTCTGCTACGGCCTGGGTGCCCCCAGTGGAAAATTGGCCCGAAATTTGACATGTTGACCACCTTGCATCACTCTGTCCAGGCAAGTCCAGCGCCGCTGTCATTTACCCAGTGGCCGTCACCAGACTTTTCGTCCTGGGGGGGGGGGGGCACAGGGGGGCATAGACATTTTGTTGAGGGACACAAGAATACTATCTAAGCGGAGCGCCACCATGGGTTGGCGCGCAGCGGACAAGGAAATGTTTGGTTGTGCAAGCCCCCAGTTGGCCGGAAATGGCCTTTCCCGGGCGGTTTAGACTGCACGCGTGTACCAAGCTTCAAACATGAGGCATTTTATGATCACAAAGTTTGTAATCGGTGGAAAAATTTATACATTTTGTCGAACCTCGGTCTTATCGTTGCTCCGACTTTAACTTTTAGCTTTCAGCGTACAAGAAATTTTTCGGTTGTGCAAGCCCCCAGTTGGCCGGAAATGGCCTTCCCGGGCGTTTAGACTGCACGCGTGTACCAAGCTTCAAACATGAGCCCATTTATGATCACAAAGTTTGTAATCGGTGGAAAATTGATACATTTTGTCGAACCTCGGTCCTATCATTGCTCCGACTTTAACTTTTAGCTTTCAGCGTACGAGAAATTTTTCGGTTGTGCAAGCCCCCAGTTGGCCGGAAATGGCCTTTCCTGGGCGTTTTAGCTGCGTGTACCAAGCTCCAAACATGGGAATTTATGATCACAAATTTTGTAATCGGTGGAAAATTTTGACATTTTGTCGGAACCAGTCCTATCGATGCCCCGATTTTAGCTTTCAGCGTACGAGAAAATTTTCGGTTGTGCATACCCCAGTTGGCCGGAAATGGCCTCTCCCTTGCGGTTTAGGCTGCGTGTACCAAGCTTCAAACAAGGGCATTTATGAATGATCACAAATTTTGTAATCGGTGGAAAATTTTGACATTTTGTCGGAACCAGTCCTATCGATGCCCCAAATTTCTGGCCAGAATGTTCAACAATTACTGTACACAAGTGCGAGCGCGCACAATTTTTCCGTATTTCCAGGACACATCTGAAGAAATCAGGATTCCAGCAAAAAATTAGGACATTCAGCCAGCTAGCTTTAGCTCTACTGTCCCAACCATGATATAAACTTCATGCCATAGAGGGTAGGGAACTTCCGAGTAGTAGTTTCCTGGAGAAATTTACTAGCTCCATATGGAGACTAAAACACGCATTGAAATCTATAGCAGTCTGATAGCTAGGCTACTGCAGTTCGAAATTGCTCGTGGTTGAGAGGGGGAGAAATGGACAAGAGGCTCAGTAAAGGGTTTTAATAGTAACTCAAAAGAGGTTGATTGTAGTTTTTTAAGTCAATGAGAATGTTGTTGTATATTTTCACCTCACAGATTTGTATAAGCTAGGGGGTCAATGAGGCCAGACATTTTCCATAGAGCTTGCGGCGATGTCGGGAGACGGACAGAGAGCAACGGGACGAATGCCACCACTAATACCACGCGCGAAGCACGAACTTCGTACACTTTTTAGTGCATTCGAGGCAAATTTTGCATAATTAATGCCTTTCTCATCATAAAAAACAACAAATTAGCCAGGTCTATATCAAACTGGTAGTCGAATACTGACTACAGAATATTTTTTCGAAAATCACAAATCTACGTTGGGGGGGGGGCAAAGGTTGCGAGGGGGGTACAAGGTTTTCGAGGGGGGGGGGACGTGCATGCCCCCTGCCCCCCCCCCCCCCCCCCCCCCCCCCCCCCCCCCCCCCCCCCCCCCCCCCCCTCCCCTTGGCGACGCCACTGCACTTGACCTCGCAAGTTGTATAACCTTCCGTATTATAGCCCTACATTTTCCGAAAACGAAGCAAAACGGAAGTTCAATTTTCGCGCCCAGCGATCATACCGCGCAAATTTCACACATGGGCGCATACTTGCCAACAACTACAAGGCGCAGGCATATCCGATCCTCTCGCGTGTGAAAGTTTCCCGCTTGCCAGTGTGGACCAATCTAAAGTATGGTATATTTCGGCTTCTCCCGAAGTGCAAGAAAAAAAACAGCAATTTCAACTTTTCGAAAAAATTATTGAAGAATAAATATTCTTATTTTTAATCAACCTCAAAATGGGAAAGCAAAGATTGAATTCGTGCTAAATATATGATTGTATCTGTAATTGCATAATTCTTGCAGCGTACACGTAGTGAAGCAGCAATGAACTATTCGCTCATTCCGCCACTGCAGGGCCTACAGTTTCCGAATCACAACGGAGGCAACTAATGTTTATTTTTCGCGCTCCATATTTTGCGCGGCAAACATTACCCCGCAAATTTCACATGTGCGCGCAAACTTGCTAGGCGCAGGCATATCCGATCCTCGTGTACGTGTGTGGAAGTTTCTCGCTCGCCAGTGTGACCAATCTAAAGTCTGTAATTTTCGTTTCTCTGGAATGGGGAGAATAAACTGTATATTCCAATCTTAAATTACAATTTTTTCAACACTATTTGAAGATTTTTTTTTATTCAACCGTGAAAAATGAAAAACAAAGCTAAAATTTGTGCTAAATATATTATATCATATTGGAAGTTTCATAGTTCTTGTAGCATTAGTGGAGCGGCATGATTATTATTCGCTTGTTAACTTAAACCCGGCCCATTTCGCAAATCTTGGTCAGCTCACTGACTGAGTAGTGAAAGGAAGGCTCGATTTATGTTCGTAAGTTCTGATCCAAGTCCTATGTGGAGTAAGTTGGGGAATTCAGCTTGAAAACACAGAAATTAGTTTGCTCAACTTGAGCCTCTCGATATCCTGCCAGTAAAGTGAGTATATTTTGTAGTCACTCCGTGAGTCTTCCATGCTTTTTTGCCAGTGGTTGTGTACAGACAGTGTAGGTATTGCGTTGTGCGACGATTTAAAGTAACACCATGTCAAGGCGGTAGGGCTCTCGCAGTAGAATTCTTATTCCCTCCCTAAACGAAGATCATGAACGTCAGAACGAATCTTACAAAACTATCTGAAGCACCATACTTGTCAACACTGAAAAATCTTTCAAATCCGTCTAGGAATGATAAGATTTACAGCCGATCTGAAAATGCCCTAGCCTAAATCAAATGAAGTTTTTCTTTCCGACTTCACTCCCGCAACGCTTTACTGTGGAGATAACTTAGCATATGGCAGTCATCAACATAAACGATTGGATCATAGCCTCAGGTCACAAGCGGCGGCCTACGCGCGTGCCATGATTATTGTGATGACGGAACACGTGGCGACCTAGGTAGGCCTACCTATGCCTGCCGCTCGCGCCTTTAGTACCTGTCCTAGCCGGCGTTCACAACTCGAGGCCTAGCCTGGCCTAGCTGTTTTTAGGCTAGCCCCCGGCTAAAAGCAGCCAACTTTCTGTTTTCAACTTCAGTTTCTGCCAATCTTGGCATCTCAATTAATATACCCCAGAAACTAAATTATTGTTACGTAAGATAGGTTTAGACTTATCATTTCCATATTGGTCATTTGACAGGTGAGAATACCAATTTTCACCCGGAATCAGTCCAGGAAGATCAAAATGCCTACAACCGAGTACAAATTGTTGTCTGTTTATGCTTTTGCCACTCTAAGATATTCATAATCAAGGGGGTTAGGTTTTTCTATGGAATGTTCTTGCCATGTGCCCAATATGAATAATAGGATCACCAAAATCAGCCCTGAGTGGAACTTCTGTGACAAACTATGGTTCCAAAACCAGACCGATGGGAAAAAACAGGTTGTGATATTCCCCAATTTTTACCGTCAAAATTAGGCTTGTAAGTATCACCTTTCAGACCAATGGAATTTTCCATTGCAGTGTATTAGAATGTTCCTGAATGATTGTTTTGAAGGTTATAGAGGGCTGTGAATCGGAGGGAGAAGTTGGAGGAATGAGGGTGACGGATTTCGTCACCTGTCAATGGGAAGTGGTGCTCGAGTAAATTTTCTTCTGATCGTTGACTAGGCCTACAGATGATGTTCTAGTTGCCCAACCCAGTATAGCCTAGGCCTATCTTCAGCAGTGAAGTACAGGTTTCGGATCAAATTTTAGGTCGTTACCTAAATGCGTTTGCATGTGACTAAAGTAAACACGATCACCACCAGCGAGACCTGGGGGCTATCACCTTGTCTGAATTGTGCTCCACTTTGCTGTTGAATGCAGCCTTGGTTCTGGTAAAAGTTACCATGCCAATGTTTTCGGAACATTACTTCACTTTTGTATGCGATTTTTCCCCCATCAGGTTCAATCCCACGATGACAGAGCACGCGTCCCTTCACAGCTTTGTCCTTCTGGCGGGACCTCTACCCCTCCAGCCAATGGTACGACTTAATTACAGTCTCACCAGTCCCTCGGATCTGAAGCTGATGGAAAATGTTATTGACACCTCTATAGTAAAATTTCAAATTGTACCTACATATATTTGGCACCCATTAGGTTTCAAAGAAAAAATTGAAAATGGCTATACAATAAGTGTTTTTGGACCCTAGCCCCCATCCGCACATACACCAGTGAACCCACCCTGTAATTTTGGAAGTTCCTGATAAATATGGAAGAGAATTATTCTCATATAATTTCTCTAGTGGGCGCTGTAGTCTCCTGGACCAATGGCCAAAACAGCTGGGCAACACATTTTGTAAATTGGATGAATATCAAAAATAGAAATAGGCGTTTATAAAGCACTACTACCTCAAGAACATGGCACTGCACAATAGGTGTTAAAACACTAAAAACAACACAAAGTGTGCCAAATCTAGATTACAAGTAGGTCTTCAAATTCTGTTTTAAAGGTAAACAATGAGATAAATTTCTAAGACAACTGCCGGATTAATTATGAAGATGCTAATATAATAGCCAGAGAAACTGAATGGATCTGTCCAAACCTGAAGTTCATTGACAATTCCGTTACAGTCCTCCAGTTTGTACATGTTTTTTGCGTAAGATCACAAAGCATTCCATCATGTCATAAGTAATGATTCATCTTGCAACAACCCTTCAAACATTCTTTGTTTTCTATTTGAAATCCACAATTGATTTTCACTTCGAAAAACTTTATTCTATGGGAGAGGATGCTTTGAGAGAGTTTGTGGGTGTTGATGTTACTTTTGAGAAACGACACAGAACATTCTACTAATGTTGGCTGCATTCAACTAACTGAAACACTTAAATACCTGACATAAATTCCCCCGGGTTGTCATGTCATACAGTGTGATGTCCACGTTATTTGTGTCATTGGGATTCTCCCCAATTTCTCTGCAGAATTGACCAAACTTGGACGCCCAATAACTCCACATGGGAAGATTGTATTTACATATGTTTTGGACCTATAGAAGTAAGTTTTCCATTTCCATGATATAACCTCTGTTTTTATCCAAGCCTCGCAGTTTGTCTCTAATTCAAGTAGACTGTGTACGTGAGGTCCGAAATGTGCACAGTGCCTGGTCCATGTCAACTGTAAACTTACAGTAAGTGTGTATAAGTTATACAAACACTCAAAAACATTTATCGTCAGGACTTACATGCATCAAGGACTCACAATGTATGCTCTCAGGTTTAGCGTGATCCCAATCCCCTGGCAAGGATTAGTCAAATTTGTATTTTGTAGTCATGGGCTGAGTTTAATTGTCCCTGCAAGTTGGTAAGGAATCAGATTGCGATAATTGATAAACGATCTTGTCGTACGCGTGATTAATGTCCTCTCGTTTTCACTTTTCACTGTGTGTTGTTAGCTTTGCCATTAGTGTCATTGCGCGGGAAGAATCATCCTTTTTAGCGTGTTGCATGGCCCTTATTTCCTTCAAAATCTAGCAATTTTTTAGGGGTGGTATTTCACACCTACAAGAGATTCAATGAAAGAAGTCGGAAAAGACCATTAGCACTAAGGCAGTACGCAGGAAGACTTGGGCCAACGGTAATAACTTTGGTTTGTTCGTTCCATTTTTATCCTTCAAGAAGAGGCATGTCACAGTAGTACAACAGTTTATCAGTTTTAGTTGTCTTCTCCATATACATGACAACAGCACCCTGTCCTCTCGACTTGTCAAATCTTCACTGTACTAGCTGGCATATCCTACACCTTCCTTCACACCATATAAATCATTACAGTGTGCCACCAGGGGGGGGGGGGCACACTTGCCTGTTAGCCCTTTCGCACCTGGCCTGTTTTTTTTTTTTTGTTTTTTTTTTTTTTTTTTTTTTTGTTTGTTTTTTGTTTTTTTTTTTTTTTATTTAATTTACCCCTCCCCCCCCCCACACCAGCCTGTTCCTCCCTCACACACCTGCCTGTTTTCCTGTACACACACCTGCCCGTTACCTCCCCCCTACACACACACAAACACCTCTGACTGTTACCACCCACACCTGCCTGATAACCCCACACACATGTGTTGCCCCCCACACACCTGCAAGTGCACCCCCCACACCCACACTCCCCCCAACACACCACTCCCCCCACACACACCTGCTTGTCCCCCCCCCACACACACCTGCCTGTCCCCTCCCCCCCCCTCCCCCCCCACACCCACACCTGCCTGGTCACCCACACACCTGCTTGTTACCATGGTATCTTGTAGAATGGTCTGTCCTTTTGAAAGCTATCTGTTTCTTCCATAACCATATCAAGATTCGAGACACTATTTCATGCCTCGCCTGAACAAATTTCGTAAGGTCTTAGCGATCACTTTGTCCGGTGTGTGTGGTGATTTTGTGTCCCACTTCTCGGCTACAGATTTCTTAAACGTAAGGGCGATTCATGGAATTTTGTAAGTACCGTATTCATTCCGCTAAGCTCCCATCTCCAGTAAGCAACCAACCCATTTTTTTGGCATGCAGGTTGGATTATCCCACACACATGGGCTGCAGAAATTTGCAACATTTATCGCGTCGAATTGGAACACTATGTACGTAAGCAGAATTCAAATACAACGTTGAAGCAAACAATGTATTGCTATTTCCAACATGCAAGGGCTCGAACCAAAACCACCATCCACCGCCCCCCTCTACAACCGCCCTCCCCAATATTATTAGGAAAAACAATTATCGGTAAAAGTTATACTCTCGTAAGCGCCCATCCTTAAACTTTGCCAAGCGCCTGGCCTTGCAGAATGAATAACGTTAGTATTGGTTGGATGCCCATGATCGGATTAAATTTTGGGCTCAAAAGTCACTGATTAAGCGAGGTAATTAGCATATTCAATGTAATTTGTTTGTTTATGGTGGTTAGCAAGGTTACTGATGAACCATGGTGTGCTATGGTGACTATGGTTTGGCACATAGATGCAGATATAAGGAGAAACTGATTAGTATTTCAGTGTAAAATATGCTAATTTAAGTTGTCTATTTTTGCCATCTTGAAACTTTGTACTTTGTCTGATTTCCAGAAACCTGGTGGGTATGGCTCCCCATATACTCAAGTAGGTCATGGGGGCGCTATAGTTGAAGTGCAAGTCAATTGTTGACCTATCGAGCCATGTGCACTAGTAGATTTCAGTATGTTCATGTAGATGAGACAGTATTACTCACAACCAGTGAACATGTGGAATGGTAGCCATATTGTATTTTGCAGCCGGGGAGCCCTGTGAGACCAGACCATTTTGCAATAGCTGTAGAAGAAAGAAATCTGACTGCGGAACCTTATTCAATAAAACAGTGATTGACCCCCCGGCAAAAAATTATTACTGACATGCAACAAGTGTAATGAACATGGTTGTAGCTATGGTAGAGGAAGAACTGAAACACTTCTCCGCTAACAAATGAATAAACAGTTTGTGTGCTGTTAGTTACGTTCGTTTCATAGCTGGGCAGGTATGGGAGGTGTATAAAGAAAAATAATCCCCTCACAATGGTTACTAGAGAGCCTTGTCTACAACAATCTCCGAAAGTCTTCAATCTATTCCTAGATGGCCTAGAGACGCTTCTTTGCTAAACTGGTTTACTGGAAGTGTTGCTGTCGTCACATTGGTTTCACGGATGCTGAATGGGATGGGTCAGGAAGAAACCTCCTCCAGATCAGAAAATATGATTGAAGATTGCTCTCGACAGGCCTCCATGAAGCATATGACCAATTGATCCCCCAAATCCAGAGGACCTCCCCATTCCAAATTTAAGCATCATACTTGTCTGTAAGTATTCTCTTTTGTTAGATCAGGACTGTTCAAATGCAGTGGTTCACTGGAGGAGAATTGACTCAAAGCCATCTGAAGGAGATTATGCATTGATCATGACTAGCAAGAAAGTCACCCAATAAGTCAATTGTATTTGTTACCAGAACCTTGAGGAAGACAAGTCCAGCTGCATTTTCAAGAGCATGTGACCGGGTCTATTTCCCAGGAGCATGTGACCCAGTATCTATCTAGTAAACACTCACACCTATGTCTCCTGACATGAACCCTAACAATCTGTCTCTCACACAAGCTGATTCAAACATCTATTTGAGATCTTGATTGTGAGAAAAGGACAGAACTTCGTTAGGTAAACCTAGATGGTAACATTGTGCCACTTGCTTTTTGACTATCATAATGGGCAATTCCAGCTAACAGTCTCATGGCCTAAAATTTCAAACTATTTTCATGTTGCTTTCCAGAGTATGCCATTGGTTAATAGACAATTCAAAATGAAATTCCTTAAAGTTTTGTACCAAACGGGATTTGTTTGCAATTTTGTATTGAATAACCGAAATGCTACTTGGGGTAAAAAATTCCTTCAAAAAGACCATGCATAGCCATTAAATGTTGTTATTCAAAAAAACAATTGAGCAACTCAAACACATATTATCCTGTTAAGTAGGTACTGTTTAGTTAGATCAACAACAAAAATTCTCATTTCTATGTGATAGAGTACGTAAGCCAAGGAACAAGTCAGATCCACCTGAATATGTAACGAAACTAACAAAATTTCACTATTTTTTTCCCTTACCTTATTTTGCTGTACCATATAGGCGTGAATTTTTTACAACTATTTTTGCCATTCCTACCTAGTGTAATCATTGACAGAAAATGGTACTTGTCAACTACCCTATTAGTATAGCAATGTCTAAGACTGTAACGAAACTAACAATGTACGAAACTATCACAATTAGGGTATTTACGAAACTAACACATGTGTGTGTAGTCGTTAAAGGGCATTCCACCAATTTCCACCAATTTCCAACAACTAACCATACAACATGAGAGACAATGGCTCTAGTGTAGATCATTTAGAAGAGGGGATGCCAGAATGTAGTCAAAAGGTCATCGGAGGTCCTTTGAGCTTCCACGGAAATCACATAATCTCAAATTTCATTACATGATCAACTGCCAAATTATATTTACAGCCGTACCATGGGGAAAACCCCAGTTGAATACAGTTATCAAGTGCATTGTCCATTTAAGATTAATGTAGGCCTAATTTGGTAGTAAAGGCTGTTTCAAAATGTCGTAATGTTCAATGCTATGGAGAGGGGGGGGGGGCAACCTCACTGATGAATATCCATTATGCTACTTAACTTTGGATGACTGTGAAGCATGACAATGTTTTTGTTCAGTTGCCACATTGAATACACACTCAGTAAATTTCTTTGGTATCTGTCAATTCATTATGACTACGGTTATGTGCCAGACATTTTGGATTGGAAGGGGGTGGGGGAGTTATTCAACATGTAGCCCTGTTTTGACAAGATGTACCTGGTCCATCTCAGTCTTGCCAATAATTGCTGAGGTATGGAAAGACGTTTACTGGTAGCCAACTTTTACCTTCCGAACAATTCAGAAAATGCCTACATTTCTATCTACACCCTACATGGTCCCTCGCAGTATTGTAGAAGACAATAGAATGTATGTAATAAAGGGGGTGATTGCAAAGTGTAGTCGTCAAAGTAGGGCCTTTCACCAAGTGAGAATTCCATGCTTGCACAAGGGAATCAGGTACAATTCTTCAGATCTTCTCCTATAATTAGCAGTTCTTCTGCATTGGCTGACATCCCTCATGTTGTTGCAAGTCCCGTAAAAGTAGGACTGCCAATGGAGCCTGGGTGGGTTTTGGAGTTGCTAGATTTTTTAAAATCAGTTCTATAGGTTACTGTGGCCATCATCAACAGCAATATGGCTGCTATTATGGTTGCAATATATCTGTAGTTTATGCAATACTTTTTATATGGAAACATTACAGGAGCTCTTGTCAGACTTGCAAACATGAATTTATTGTTGTTTGTGTCATTCCAACTAGTTGGTGTCCATTTTCCAAAAGTCAGAAGTAGAAGCCACTCACAGTAAGGCTCAGTGCATTTTTTGAAGCCCAGCAGTGGTGAACCAAACTTAGCCAGTGAACCCGAACCATGCATACTACATCGCGAGGAGCCAAAAAAACTCAATATTCACCCCTAAAAAATGCCAATCACAGGAATTTCCAATGTTTTCAGACATGTTCAAGGAGAAAAAATACCCAATTGCTATCATCATAACCAACTTATTACCTTAGCATACATGAATTAGCAATGGGGATTCAAAATTAGAGGCTTATGAATTTCCCATACATAAAGATTGTTAATGAATCGGTACGAAACTAACGTCACTAAACTAAGATTTTTTCAAGTTCTCTATTTTCCTAAACCCATCACATGATATGTTGGCCAATTATTGATGAATGTTGAATGGAGCTGAGTAATGCACTCCCACATAAAAAAATCCCGCTGCCATAGCACGGGTGGTTGTGGTTGAGCGAGATCTGATTTTAAACATGAGTGGTAAAAAAAACCATGAGTTTTGCGTAACGTAACAAGGACAAAAAGTACTCTGACATACAGATCCACCAAGATTCCTAAACTTTTTTGTTGATTTGATGATGTAGTATGGACCCAAGGTTTATGTAGCACAATAACATGAATATTTATTTACAACTATGACAATGTTACGGGACAAGTGTGAATGGAAAAGCAGTAAATGGAACGTAACTAACGCTGGAAGCCCCTTTGTTATGTGATTCTAACTGTTGGGATGATTGATAAAGAAATTGGATTTCTGAGTACAAGAGGTGGATGAACAAGAATCATATGGACCTCATGGTAGGTTTATAATCATATGATAAACCCCCAAAAAAAAGGTAAAATACGGAGAAGATACTCCTGCCGCATTCATTTGAATATCGTAGGGATGGGGGTGCGGAGGATACAGGAAATTCATCCCCTAAATTCCAGTTGAAGAATCCAGAGTCCTGGTCTACAGGTCAGTCTCCAGGTAGGGCTGGCGGGATGGAATGACATCACCCTACCTCGATCACCCCAAGTCGAACCGAAGAAAATTTATGATGTACCCTTTACAACCCAAGAAAAGAAGCCAGGGATGGAATGATGGGTGGAGGGAATTCGCAATTCGTCCCTGAATTCAATCTGGTCTCCCAGGTGAGCGTGGCCAAAACTACACCACCCAACGAGCCTTGGCTGAAGAAGATTATCTGCCTTCTCTCTTCCAACAGGCCGTGATCGGTATTTTTGGGATAAAGGGAATTCATCCAAAAATCCAAGATCATGACCTGGAACCTGGTATTTTGTCATGGTCAAGACAACATCAACCAAACAGTTATTTGAAGGAGACATTTCTGCTATATCCTTCTTGACTGAGAGAGATGCAGTAATAGGATGATAGATGTTGAGCGAGAAGACATCCCCTAAATCCAAGGATAGTGACCCAGGAAACCTGTCAACTACAGTTTCGGGAATGCGTGGAAAGAACACTTTCAATCAACTTGAGGGAAATATTCTGCCCGTTGCTCAGATGCTCAATGGGTGGGATTGTTAGTGATCATCCCCTACATACCGGGATGATGAGTGAGAGGCCTTTGACCAATATACTCTCTGATCATGGCAAGAGCTCGTCTTTGGATGGCAAGTCCATAGTCTGAGAAGGACAATTTCCATTGATTTCCGAGGGGGGCACCATTTGACCGACACCTTTCAACCCAAAGCCCTCCCTAGGATAGAATCTGCGTATCAAGAAGGTTAGTAGCATTCGTGTGCAGTTTGTTGGGATTTACCCATCTTTAAATTTACTTTACAGATTCAATACACTAATTGTAGTTTTAATCTCTCTATTGGCCAGTGTGGAGGAAACGCGTGCAGGCATGGTCTCGAAACTGGCTCAGACTCGGGCTGATGATCAAACGTGGGACTCAGCGGTTTAGGGATATGGGACTCAGTAGAGACCAGGTTCAGAACTGCACAGAATAATCCAACAAGAAAGACCTTGACACCTATGAGGAAGAATACATGCAGACGTTCTGACATCGACGTGATCATCCAATCATGAAGGCAATGATGTTATCCAGAATTTGCATATTTCTTATTTGTGGGTTAGTCAAGACTAAAAATGCTGTTCTTTACCCTAATACCTCTATTTTTGATGAATGACAAGTTTTTAAAGGGACTCAGGACTCGAACTCGAGATGCGGACACCAAGAAACTGGAATTTGACTTGGATTTGGATGGTGAGGACTTGGGACACTCGGATTGGCTGGATCGACTACAAACACGGTATTCTCCCAGAAATTACCTGAAGGGGCTCAAACCAAGGTGCCCAAGATACAGTAGGGAAGTTGGAGCCGGTTAGCCAGTTGTAGAGCTACGGACTGCAAAACCATGATTGCGAGTTTTGTGAAAAGATTAGATGTCTGTGGCTTTGTCGCAGGCTTAGGACAAGAACATGTGCTGTGCCACCCACATGTAAAAGTGGGGACCTTGTGACGGTGAACTTCTGCAAAGTTTCAAGCACCCTATGCAGGAAGAACCTATGGGGAAGCCCCCCGAGGGACAACAATAGGAAGTGATGTACTTGAATGGCAGGTGTCGGGATGTTAACAAGACGGAGAGCTGCGTGCTGGATCGTTATGGGGGGACCAGTCACTAGATTGATCAGAGGGTAATATCTGTAAACGCTTTGAAACAGGTATGAGGTGCGCAAAAGCGCTATATAAGCACTTATTATTATTTTATCATACAGTAACACCCTAGGATCATCTGTGTATAACATTTTATTATACATTTATTGAACCACCCAATGTCCCACTTTGTCTTAGTAACAATGTGACTTTATGAAATGAGGGCTAGTGCTGATTTTCCTCATAACAACACTATGTCAGGGCTTGTGTAGTAACACTTTACCGCCCATCGCATGCACATTCCACCCCCCCCCCCTCCCCCAGATCACAATTGTGCAGTGGTCTAATGATCCAGTGGAGTGTCCCCCATTGTGCCTCTCTGTGAATGTTCACACCCACCCATTCATGATGAAAGTCTCCCATTCAGACATTGTCTCAATGTATATAACATTGTGTTGATTTCCACCCTCTATCCCCCCTGTCATCTAAGTTGGTCATGAGAATGTAAGGTTTGGTGTGGTATAATATTTTCGAGGGGAGGTCAGAGGAAATCAGATACTTCCTGCATTTTGATAGCATGGAGATCTTTGTGCATTTTGATAGCAATATCAGTATCGTAAAGTTTCCACATCTCCTGACTCTAGCAAGTTATTTCTCATCATGTTCCTCACTAATTTTAGAACTGTAGTGATTCATGGCTTGACTGTCTCAATGCCAATGAGATTCAAACAGAGGATCAAACTATTCGTGGTCCAGCAAGTGTTCAGACCTGGATATTGCACTGATTGTCACCTGCAAATCCTTTCACCAGGTTAATGGAATACGGTCCTGCCTCATTGTCAGTACCTTAATGTGGCCTACACTATGTTAGTCCCTCTGTTATTCGTAGCTGACAAAATCCTACAGTATCCAGGTCTGCACCCTTGTCAGGCCTTGGATAGGTTTGCTCCTCTGTTCTGCTATATCATACAGTGTCCAGGTCTGCACCCTTGTCAGCCTTGGATAGGTTTGCTCCTCTGTTCTGCTATATTATACAGTATCCAGGTCTGGCATGCACTCCCTTCCAGGCCTTGGATAGGTTTGATCCTCTGTTCTGCTATATCATAACAAAAAGTGAATTCCAAAGAATTACAGTATTACAATGGCTCTCAAGTTGTAAAATTTGACACAAATCATAAATTTCACTGTATGAGTCATGAGTTTTAGTGACTTGTCATAACTCTGCTCGAGTGAATGTAGTAAAAATTTTCCATACTGTACAGAGACTTGAGCTGAGAAATTCACTTGAAATCATTTGCTAGAGTCATCAGTTGAGTGACTAAGTGGTTAGTGTTACAGTGTGTTAGGTATCATCATATTAATCAGTCATTTGATTGAGAGACTTGAGCTGAGAAATTCACTGAAGTGTGAAGTGCCGTCGTGAAATTCCACATGTTACTAGTACAGTTACTCAAGTCAGTGGCTCTACTCAAGTCACAAAGTTGCTGAAAGTCAATAGTCATTGACTCAAACTATGAATCATGTGACTCTGAGAGTTGCTATATTGCTGTATTGATGATAAGTTAAAATCACTCGATCATAATTTGCCACAGGTTGATAGACCATGTCAGAAGTGTGGTCATGAGATTCTACATTACCGGACCCTACAGACAAGATCAGCAGACGAAGGACAGACGATATTCTACTTCTGTCCAAAGTGCAAGTAAGTTTTGTCCTTTGTCTCTCCTGAATGAAGTTCAGGGAGAGACACCTAGCAATCACTTTGTTGTGTGTGTATGTGTTTGGTGTGTGTATGTGTCATACTTGCCTTTTATCAGGATTTTCCAGAAAAATATGATGAGACCGATTTCTTAGAAATTTGATGTGGTATAATTTGTATGAATTGATTAGATTTTGTGTATGAAACATCCCCAAAGGTAGGGATTTATGGAATCTTTTCCATGTGTTTTATTGTATGAGCTCATTAGCAAGGTGTCGTATAAACCATCGGGCTATGTTAATGTGGTTCGTCCATTGCTAGAGGATAATATTAGGTGGATGAACTGATTAGATTTTCTGTATGAAAAATATGCTAATTAAGTAGTTAAACTTGCATAGGGTTGGGGTATGTCACAAGCTTGGTGGATATTTGGTCTGAGAAATTTTAACATAGAATCGGGGTCACTGGAGGTCATCAAATGTTTTCTGACTAATTATGCAAAATTTTTCTCATGGAGTCCCATTGCACAGATATGAGACTTTCTTTTTGTGCTTCGTGCATTTAAAGTTGGAGAATGGGCCACTGGAGGACAAATAGGTGTCTAATTTGCATGTTTGGCCAAATTTTAATTTTGTTACATTCTTACAAAACTTGGTAGGACATGGTCACTGGTCAACATTCAGTCCCCGATGGGCTGGCCAACTATAGCCACTTTCTGATTTGAGATGTTCTCAGATCCTGGCGTCATTATCTGCCAACTAGTAATTTGCTCTCTTCCGAAGACCTCCTGAAGCCAGGATGGTTGAAATATGAGGTACCAGTATTTAACACCCAAGTCGCTGCTAAAGTACTGTGAAACGTTCTTCCCCTGAAGATACTTTCTATGAAGTTTGTTAGACTCGTTCAAGACCGCTGTAAAGACACACCTCTTCAAATAATCGTTCCTAGCTCTGCTCATTGTTTTTTGTCCTGTTTGTTATCATGTTGTTTGTTGTGAAGTGCTTAGAGATGCCTACATATTAGGCACTATATAAGCTAATATGGACATTATTACTAACTACTACCTTATCCAGCCACTCAGTAATAGCCTACCTACTGTTGAAGGTTCAACAACATGACATTTTCGCCTGGACACCAGTTTGCCTTCTCTGTGCAGCTGAGTGTGCCTGGGATGCACCCACCTCCAGACTCAAGCTTGGCCCTCATAACAGTAGATGGCCCACCAAATTTTCCTTTATTCAGTCCTTTCCACCGTGAGAAGAACCAACATGCCTTGCCTGGGATCCCAACCTAAATACTTTGGGTGGCAAGCATACCCACCCAACCAGTAGACTACACTGTCTCCCACAGACTGGGTCAGAATTGACCCAGTTGTTTCTTTGACGCAGATTTAATGATTTTATTTTCCCATTCATTTTCTTACAGGCAGAGAGAGATCGAGTACAGCTAGCAATGTCTGCTCATCTTTTTGTCTGCTCATTCCTCTGATGTCCGTCTCTGAAATAACTTCAATGGTGACTCCAGGTGGTTGAAGACGTCTGGTTTGTAGTTGCTCTGATTGCCGAAAAAAATTCTAGATAGTAACTTTTCCTAAAATTTCTGGACTCTAAAACTGCAATACTTGATGTTTTCCTTCATTCTGAATTGCTGGATGATGAAGTGTTTCCTGCTCTATATCTCCGTCGAAATGATGGGATAGAGAAAAATATTTGGCACCTCTGCTCAATATCTATGTGCACTGCTCCATTTAGAATCATTCAATATGTGTGCGCAGTGCTCCACTGTTTAATATGTTTGTGCAATGCAAGGTACAGAAACAGTCGGATAGGTACCCGGTTATTCATCGTAATCAATCTTAGATCGGTTGATCATCTGGTCATGTATTAAGTTGTCTCTCTTGCTAAAATAGTACAGATTTTGCTCATTATAGGAAAAATGTTGAAATGTGTTAAGATTTGTTAAAGTTACTAAAGTTACTAGTTGTTAAAGATATTTCAAACAGGAAACAGGATGTTGAATGAAATGAATATAACCATTCTCGAATTGAAAAGAACCATTCTTTTATGTGTCCTACATCAAATTTGGTCTCAAAGACTTGTATGATTTTGTGTGTATTTTTTTTCAGCATGTTAGCAGCCGGCAGGCGGACAGTCAAGGAAGGAGGATGGGGTGGGGTGGGGGAGGGGGTGTAGGTACAGGTACACTTGGCTTGTGCTTACCACAACTCGGACCATCGGACCTGCCATACCACCTGTTTCGTACCTGGGGCACCATACCTACAAACTAACTTTTGGCGCTCAGAGGAATCTATGTGTTCACGCAAGTGTAAGAAGCATTGCAGGTTGACAGAATGGCACCTGTACTCTTTTAATACTGTTTCTTGATATGAAATAACTACTTGTTTCTCTGTGATGATCTCTGAAAAGGCTTCCTGTGTGTAATGGATTCAAAAGACAAATGCTAATGAAATCAACACATATGAGCAATGTTTTATTTTTGCTGAAACATATTTGTTAGTTTTCTAAACATAATGTGTAATGAAGGATTTACATCTATAGTGCACGGGTGCACCATTCTTTGAGACTTCCATGTAGACTCGAATATCAAGGATAATCATCACACTGACAATTTTGTTAAAATCGTTCTATAGGTTGCCATATCATTTACACTCAGAAATCATGCATCTCACAAATAAAATTTGAACTCGGTTATTTAAAGAAAAACAAGAAGTGCCTCATGCAGTGTGGGCAATGCTGTTTACATCAATATTTGTAAATGTACATTCCTATATACATACTTCCTATGAGGTTATGTCCTTTATTGGGTGCCTGGCTCGCCACAAGTTTCCCATTTGTATTTTAATATGCTAAGGAATAGAGAAAAAAAATCTGTATACTCAAGTAAAGTATCCAGCAATTTTTGCTGTCTGTGACAGATAGAATTTAAATTTTACAGAATACAAAAGAAATTATATGGTTTCCCTGGTCGTTTGAAGTCATGTTATCGGACGTGTTTAGTTTTCTCATGTTTTCTCCAGAGGGATTCAGGAGTACAGTATTACAAGACTGCAAACAATAGGAAGGGACAGGGGTCAGAAGGGGGGGGGGGGAACTACCCCAATCTCTGATGAAATTGTTTTAGAGCTGCAAGTAGAACTTGTCAGATAATGCTCTGAGCAAAGGATTTCATGGTATGTACTTGACAAGCAGAGGATTGCAGCCATTGAAGGCCTGGCAAGGATGCAGACATGGGTACTGTAACTTTCGTCAAATGTGAATCCTTCACCAGGAACACAGGATGAAGCATGTCATTGGTGGTTCCTCTATGTGAGGTTAGGACACACAGGACCGCAACAGCAAAGAGTTCACCCCTAGTTTCCCTCACTAGCTTTTTGTGCTGAAACGAGAAAGCAACAGGTACGCTTTTACACTGTGTCGAAAGTCTGATAACTGAATCTGTATTATTAATAACCACATCCCTTCACTTAACTATGGTGACCACTTTAATTGGCGTGGCAAGCTAAACCCCCCAAAAATGGTTATTGGTCGCTACTCCAGGAGGAACTCTGTATCGGTAAGAGGCTACCAGATGGTAATTTTCTGCTCTTGAATCTGAAAAAATCTCATGCTACTCAA
Organism: Sclerodactyla briareus; assembly: GCA_026419785.1. Lineage (NCBI taxonomy): Eukaryota > Metazoa > Echinodermata > Holothuroidea > Dendrochirotida > Sclerodactylidae > Sclerodactyla > Sclerodactyla briareus. The sequence continues at coordinate 86,333 of JAODTK010003466.1, read as the reverse complement.
GGGAACTAACTTGAATCACAATTCCACTGCATCCATCTGCAGCCTGCATGGGACCATCCCTGTCCTGCCTCACACAAGAGATGATTGAAAGGGTGGACTTGGTATTAAATCATCCTGAAGCTATGGTGTTTTTTTTTTCCTTTGTTTTTTTTGCTTGAGCAAAGTCCAGGAAGAGACCTCGTAATCACTTTGGCCTGTCCACTTTCTGTTTGCAGGACTGGGCCTTCTCCAAAATAGTGAGAACAATTTTTGTGGATTTTTTTTCTCTTGACAGTCCGGAATATATGCAGGTCATGACTGGGTGTGGTGTATGTGACCCGGCTCAGGACTGACAACTCATACACCGGATGAATTGGGTTCTCATGATGAGGCACGATCCCTATTGTTTCTGGAGCAGGTCGAAGTCAAGAGAGGTCAAAGTATGAAAATCTTGTAATATGATAAGTCCAGAGTGTCTGGTCCGATCATTATGTGGAGTACAATCTTGGTGTAAATCGTAAATTTATGCGAAATTTCAGTTTGTTTGATCGCATGAAACTTGGTGGGTATTGTCTACCTTCAGACTATAGTCACCTAAATGTAACTAATCTATTACCCTTAACAACAACAACCACCACTGATGGGTGAGACAAAACAGGCGAGGCATTATATTAGAAACAATTGTACTTTACAGATCCGTGGCGATGCAGGTGCGCCGTCGCATCCATTAGTATAATCCTGCTGAGCCCCTCCCACCTGAGCGAGCTTCAGCCCAGCCCCCCACCCCCCCTAACCCCCCCCCCCCCCTCCCCCCACCCAGGCCCCCATTCAGCAAATTGCCGGTTAATAACGGTGAAATTAGTTGTTGATATGTGTGCGGTTATGCCTGTGCTGCCTTGCAGCCAGATCAGGACGACATGAAGGCAGAGGTGGTGACAAGTCACTTTCTTCAAGTCAAGTCAAGGTCGCAAGTCAGCTGGTGCAAGTCCAGTCAAGTCACACAGTCAATTGAAAAAAAATGCAACGTCAAGTCAAGTCACAAGTCAATTGGAAAATGCAAGGCCAAGTCGCAAGTCATCTGATGCAAGTTCAAGTCCAAGTCAGTAAAGTCCGGAGGGGCGTGGTATAGCGTCAATCTGTACATCTACGGGATGGTGTGACGATAAAGATCAGGGGAAGTGAACAACTGTGGTGGGAATTGACAAGTTGCCATGCCTAGATAATGATATAAGTAACTTAAGCGCTTTTTTGAGTGTTGTGTTATCACAGCCGAATGTGCAGATATGAAAAACAAGTATCAGTTATTAATACAACGATGTATTGAACCATGAAGCGTGAAAATATTCACCTAATAACAGTCTCCAAAGTGAGGGTCAAGAACTAGAATGGGATATTTTTTTTTTTTTTAATATGTTTTGGTTACTGCCGGCTCTCATTGAAGATGCGAATATGTTCACTTTGAATATAGTGCCTAATCGCTCAATCTAGATTTACTTTGTTAGTTGGTGCCCAGTGTCCAATATGGTGTGCGGCTCAATTGAAGCGCCACATTGCAATTAAAAGCAGTGCCAGTATGGTTATGAGCAGGGCTCTATGTAAAATGTTGCGCTTCTGGAGCTTCTGAACTCTGAAAAATAATGTTCATTCCTAACGGTGATTTTCAGTGAATAATACCATTGTCTTTAACGACATTCAACTTGAAGAACTAAACATAGAGATTGAATACTGTGAAACTCCAAAATGCAGGGCAATTCGTCAAGTTACATCCTTGTTGATTGAATTCTGGTGTTTTCCTATTTGAACCCCTTACATCAGTTACATACATTATAGTAAACTCCATGCCAGAGCCTAATTTCAGATTTTCACTCCATATACCCTAAGGGGCAAGGCATTGTATAAAGGCAGTCCGGATGCTGACCTCTTCTGGTAATAATGAGAAGCTTGCAGTCACATTTAGATATCTTTTATGCTTTCAGTTCAGCTTCAAGTTCAAGAGCACTCCAGTTGTGGGGCACTGATGATTTGAACCATACCTCTACCTCAGAAACTCATTTTATCATGTATCCCATACTAAGCATACGACATGGGCCTCTGGCGGAGAGGCTGATGCTCCACCCACGGTGGACAGCTTTGGTTGCCCAATTGGGTTTATTAGGGCGTTGTAAAGTTTTTGTTACATATAAGAACATCAAAATCAAGCTTTTTCAAAACTGCAGGAAAAAATGGTCCATAATTAGCAAACCCTTTATGTGATCTGTGAAAATTTAATCAGCAATGTAACAGGCATGTAATATTATTATCTTACAGGTTTTAACCAAATCGTGGGTTGACATGGCTGTCGATCTAAGGCAATATGTGAATTAGGAGAGAGTCGATAACCTAGGAGGAAAGGGGGTATAGTGAATGAAACATCCAGTTGACTTTAGCTTCACCTTCAGGGCTCTCAAACTTTATCATCAACAAACTTACCACTATGGTGTAATTTCACATGATCGTATCCGGGTTGCCTGCTCGATTTGGTTTCATCGCCTAAATTTTGATATGGAATGAATGTAGGTGTGAAAATGATTAGTTAGTGGACAACCCGCCAATACCTTGCGCTGGTAAGGTGCGTCTTGACGGCCTTGTATGCAAAATTATAAGATGACAAATTCAAATGTTTGAAACTATAGTAATGATGCAAAGATGTCATTGCCGCCAGCTGTTAGAAATTGGAATTTGGACATTTTGGATATTTTGTGACATCAAACAAATATCTAGACAATTTTGTGGCAACCCCCCGCCTGTAGCTTCTCGATTCTCTACATGAGTACTTTTGTATCCCCGACATGACTGCTCGAGCTATACATGACAGTAACGCCACTGTTCTCTGGCCACTTACGGTACGGTGCGTGGGTATGCTAGTGCAAGGCCTTATCAGTGTTTGTACGATAACTCGCGCCGCCCTAACCGGGACTACGTACGTATAAAAAAACCCAACGGTATATCCAACTATATTGGCGTCGGCCGACGTTTGGGCAAATTTCTGTGATTTCTGTCCCCGTGAAAATCGTAACATTTGGCAGCTGACTTGCGATGGCGACAAGTCAGATGCAAGGTCCCAAGGTCAAGTCACAAGTCAGACGGTGAAGTACAAGTCAAGTCACAAGTCAATTAAGTTAATCGCAAGTCAAGTCGCAAGTCACGAAACGGGGGACTCGAGTCGGACTCGAGCCAAGTCACTGACTCGAGTCCCCACCTCTGCAGGAAGGCCCGTCAGATATACCCCCTGGATCGCATTCACTTGTCGAAATAGAAATAAGTTATGCATGGTCACCGCAATCCCTGCATTCTCCGGACGATCAGCGTTATGATTGTGTACGCCCATACCTACATATTGAAGACCCTTGTTAGGACCATGGAAATCCACACAGGAGTTCAATTTATTACAAGCGGGGGGGGGGCGGCACCTCCATGTATGGGGGGCACAGGCTTCGGCACTTCGTATGTATATGTATAATCGGGTTTGTCCGTCTCCGATATATTACAGTGAACTAGTGTTTAATTGTTCTAACATTTACTTATATTTGCTTGGTAAAGGGAGCGACATGCATGCAGTTACCAAGGTTTCATTTGAGCACTCTAAAACCGACAGAACTTTGGTCTGTCGTTTGTTAAAAGGACATTCACGGTAGCGATATAAAAACATGTCTTTCGCCGGGTGGAAATACAAAGACATTCGGGGTCATTAAGGTCTAATGGATCGATTTTAATCTGTGGAAAAAGGAAAACAAACGCCCTGGGCATTGATCATTAGTTCACACACGATGAAAACAGGCAACCATTTCCAGATGGGAAAATCATTCGCCATCGACAAGTTGGAGACACGGAATTTCAACGGATTATTAAACTATTGGTTGTCTGTTCACCCACAACGAACAGAGCGAAATGCGTAAGTATGAATATAGGTTTAGGTCATCGGCGGAAGCTTGGAGAGGAATAAGCCCAGATCCGAGATAGTACAAGGAAACCATTAATGGTAAGGGCCTTGATTATGGACAACAACATCCTATAATGTGGCCGGGTTAGTATGGAATAATCGATCGAGCTTGAAAAATGGGGACAACCGACTCGGCAATGGGTTCCAATAAAATCAACACCATGTTTCAATCCTCATTCGATTTCAGTGCGATACCATAATTTTTATTTCCATGGTGATTATCCCTACTGGAATAGAACTACAAAGACATTTTATTGGGAGGAGTACTACTTGTTTAGCTACACACCGGTATGAATCACAATTATTGTCCTAGTTCTTCCGTGTTGTTTGTGCACGTCACTGTTCATTTCATCCAACATTTCAATTGTAACCCTCGGATTTGGGTCAACATAGAGAAGCCTCCAGATGTGGCACACATTGGTCCTGAGCATATTTCAAGTTAGAGAAGGGTCGTTGAAGGTCAAGTTATTTGTCTAATTTGCATATAGTAAATAAAACATTTAGCCACATTTGCACAGCAAAACTGGTAGATAGACCTGGTCAACTTATTCAGTTCCAGTGAACTTCAAGATGGGATGGTCATCACGATTTATGTTGTGATATGTAAGGCATTGAGACGCGCGTAAACTATAACCACTCTTTCAGATTCCGCTGTGAATGACTGTAGACTAGCAAATCCCTTTCTTTCGATCGAGATGGTTAAAACTAAATAACTTAACAGGAGCAACCAATGATCGCAGAAATGCAGAATAGGCAAGACTAACGGTTCGAGAGCCAAACTGGTATGTGTAAAACTCAATTAGGTGGAGAGTTCCTGTTTTTTCAGGGAGTTCAAAGGTTTATTCTGGGTCAATTGAGGTTAAAGTTCCAAAACATTTAGACAAGGGCCGGATCAGCGGGTGTGTGTTTGGAGGGAGGGGGTGGGGTATGTGCGGGGGGGGGGGGCAAATGCAATGCGTACGGTCAAATAGAGACTAGTAACGTCAGTACCGGGGAACTCAAATTATAGTCTAGATCCCTCCAGGCTCCAAAACGACATTTGTCAGTTGTATACTGTGTTTGTTTACATGTCTCCCTCTATTGTGGCATTAAAAACAGGATTTTATCGAAACAAGGAACCAACCTTTTTCCGGAGGCGTGAGTATTTCCTGTTATAAAGGCATTAAGGGATGGAAAACCCCCTTAGAGTCTTGTTTCAAGACTCGATGACATCTGCGATCCAAGAACCATTATGATATCGAACGTTTATAGCTACAACTAATCCACTACAGATACTTGTAGTGTGAGTAACATTGGCCCGAGTACGAGTACATCACGTGAGTACGAGTTACGAGTACAAAACCATGAGTACGAGTATGAGTACGAGTACACATTTTCCCAAAGTTGAGTACGAGTACAGAGCTCATGAGTACGAGTACACAACACGCGCACGCGACGTTAGAGTACACAAACTACTGAGTACAAGTTCTTCGCAACCAGTCTGGATATAATAATAATAATGCACCAGCACTAACTCGCCTCCTATCCACTAGTGCTCAGACGATGTCGAGTCAAGGTTGTAAGCAGCCATGTTCTGCTGCGGGACTGGCGATGTTGTCACGTCCCCATCTGACCGGAGTTTGTGGATCAACTGTCAACGCCTGCACTACTTTCCTGGAGGCTGGCAAGGTGGAGCACTGCTGGCTATCACTGCAACAGCCGCGCTGATTAACCACTAGGGAGACATATGTAGTAGAGTCCACAAAATTATTCGAGCAGGCACTCGACTCTTACTAATATTAGTACCTACACGTGAGTAATGCTACACAGATCAACACCACTTGTAGTGTGAGTAGTAGTACAATTGACCCGAGTACCGTACTCAACTATGGTAAGTACAAAACCCATGAGTACGAGCATGGTCGTCGATCCGTTTTGAAAAGTGGGGGGGGTGGACACATCGAATGCAAATTACCAACTGAGCGGAGCGCCACCATTGGTTGGCGGCGAGGTACAGGAAAATTATAGTTTTTCATAACCCTCCAGACGCCGGAAACGGCACTTGCCAGACTCGCAGCATCCATCTACATGTTTGCATTTGAGGATGGAGAGAGACAAAAAGTTGTCATTTGTGTGCATTACTAGATGATACTTACCCGCACATCACACATGGTATTTTTTTATAACCTTTTTCTAACTCTGTTCGTTTGCGTGGGATCCCGGGGTCTGCCCATTGGTCCCTGGTGGGTGGGTTCGAAAGGGCAAGTTCCATAGGGCTACGGAACCATTCCAATTAGGGAAGCATAAAAATTTTGGCCGAATTTTACAAGTCGTCATCGGAGACTACGCGCGCGCGCGAAGCGCCGGACTTTTTTGCATTTTTTCCGGGCATTTTAATTAAAAAAAAAAAGTCAGCAGAATTCAGGCAATTTTTCACTTTGCCTCTCTCCTTTCCAAATTTTTCCACGAATTTTCACTCAGACAATGCGGGGGGGGGGCAGTCCCTCCCCCCAAGCTTCTGGGAATTATCCAGTGAAAAATGATCGAACATTACAATCGCATATTCACAACGCCGGGTAAAAAACGCCATTTCAAAACTTTATGCACTTTTGGCCATTCGAGATTCATATTCGAGCACTCGGTATGGAACTTGGGTAATCCTTTCGACCACCGGCCCTAGTCAGGTCCAGATCTTCATTGGGGCCCGACCCTGGAATTAGTGGACTCGAGACAATTTCCAACGCGATTATTGTTCGGCGGTTAGACAATATTGAATGTTTAGACGATCATCAAATTATGATATCACTGTGAACCACCGCACACGCACTTAATTAAAATGATCAGTGCCGGTACACAACAAATTTCACAGGTTCAGTAAATATAGCGAACAACTTACCCAGACTAAAAAAAGTTAGTGGATTTCATTGGCATTTATCTGCCAGCCAGCAACGTACATCAGTACTGATGCGCGCGAAAATTCGGCTACCAAAGCCATAATTAAACAACTTTTCATTTTTACTTTGCCCGAATTTCTTTCATTATTTCCTCCGAATTTGGGTATTTCCGTTCGTGTTTTCACTCTCGAATTAAATCGCAACCCGCCCGCCCGACCCAGTCCTCGGATTTATGATCTGAATTTTGCTAAGTTGGGTTCCACGCTTCCGTGATATACTTTACCATCTTACTCTATATGGGCCTAGAGTTACAATATCACCTAACTTGGGGTTGAAAAATGAATGAAGATAAATGTTTGCCAATTAGCAATATACGGTGTATCTGATAGGATTATTTCCAATCCAAGGGCGCAGTCTTTGTGAGGTCGTGACCCCCAACTTTTTTGGAAGTCCTTCCTACATGTGTTTTCATAATTCTTGACCTCCTGGGACCCTCAACTTCAGCCAGGAGAATTGCCCCTTTGACTATTACGCAAACCCAATGTGATTCCAGTGCCAGCTTGTTTGAGCACATCAGTGAACAATTTGGTCCTCATGCATTCGTAGTCGACTGCGGAATAATAAATTCGAAAGGAGAAAAAATGCTGATTATCAGGCCTAGGCGTACGGGCCCTTTGTGTTCTTAGCAGAACATGATTTGCCTAAGCGACAGAAAAGCAAGTCGCGCGCGAAGCGCGGACAAGTTTTGCATGTTTTTCGCGCGTTTGATTGAAAATTCAGGCCAGTCAGCAGACATTTTTTTGGGCATTTTCTTCACTTTTGCCCTTTTCTGTCGGCAGCAGGGACGTAAGACATTCTGGACTAGGCGAGTGGCTAACATTTATTACGGCCCTGTGAGAGGGGTCTCAGGCAGTCAGGGTTCACTCGTCCCCTTTGAAACGTTTTGGCTTTAGGTGCAAATTCATGCTCTAAAATGTGATTTTTTTTTTTCGTGCGAAAATGTGCTTTCCACCCAACTGAAGGGCAGAAGTTTTCTTCTTTTGGTTATTGGCCTGAATCCTACCTTCCATGGGACCACCTTAGTTGGGTTCTAGGGGGAAGGCCTGGAAGTTAGACCGGTTAGCCCATTCTAGAGAACTCAGGGTATATTTTTCGTTTTGCCTCGAAGGCTCTTACCCGTTTTTTTTCGACGGAATTTTGACTGATATCACAAAGTTGTTCGAATTTTGTTGCAATTCATGAAGGTCAACACACACAAGTCGAAAGGTGCTAGTTTTGCACGGTTTCCTGGTATAGCCATATGATTTAAAAAAATACATCTCATCTTTGCTAGAATTATACATAAATATTTCTTGCCCGGGTTTTGTTAACATAACATATTCATTCCTATATCAGGCGCATTAATGTAGGGGATATCTCGACGCGCTTCATGCACAATTGTTTGCTGTCTCGTTTTGGACACTGGGCCACGAATGTTTCTGTTGAAATTGAAGTGCAAGATATATATTGTTCAAATTGGAGTGCATCGTCTATCGATTCCTTCAGCTGGCTGGAAATGCGATGTCTAGGAAACAATTTGTAAAATATAGTCCCAGACTTACAAAATTGCACTCCAAATTTTTCCCAACCGGAATCTCATAGCTATCGTGCACGATGTCGACAGTACTGACAGCGAACAACCATCAGGATACCGAAAACGACGGGAACGAGGTTTTTTTTGCATCTTTCTTGGAACATCGATAAAATCACAACGTCCAAACTTGACAAGATTGACAAATTTTTATCATCATCGGGCTTTCGACAAGAGAAAATCGGCAATCTGCTGACATTGTGGGCCATTTATAATACCACTTTGGCAGGTTTTGTATGCCTGAATTGTGGTCTATTCCTCTCCAAGTCGGTTGTTCCTCTCTCCTCCTCTTCCTCCACGGCAAACTTGCTTTTACTTCCATAAGGAAGGCCTACAAAAAGATGTTTGTTTGTCATCCAGACCCCTGAACATGTCGGACAGGTGGGCGGATTTTTTTTTCTTTGGGGGGGGGGGGGGGGAACGGAGATTCGCACATAAGTAACATGTGAAAATAGGTCACTAAATGCGTTCCGTTCCCCACACTACTAGTACTAGCTGCATCCTAGCTCATCAGGTTCCGCTGCAACCGTACAAGTACAAAGTTAAGTCGTAAAACCGTGACCGAATTTCGCATGCAAAAACCACGCCAAGGTTGACACCAATTCATCTGGGCCTAAATCACTCTATGGGCCATTACGTGACTCCGCTACTTTTTTCAGAAGTAGGTCTGAATCGATTTGTTCCACACTGCCTAAGTGGTGATCAAAAATCTCCTTCAGGGTAGAAGTCGTCACAACAGTGCAAATTCGGTCATAAATAATTCTAACGCCGAGTTTACATAGAACTCCGAGCGTCTACGACGCCATGTTTAGACCCTGCTAGTACTAGTGATCGGCACTGTGTAGTACCACACTACTTGAGTGGTGACCGGGAGCGCACGCTCGGCGACTTGCAAGACAATATTCATCGAAGAAGTGCTATCAGCCCCACACTGTGTTGTCGCTTCATCAGCGTTGCTACATTTTGTATGAGAATAACTATTAAAATTGGTAGGGCTGAAGGTTTATTTTCTTTGACAGGAATTTGACAGCTCACACTGATCGTGAAGGTATTATGCTCAAATTTCCTATGTCGTTGCAATGATGTTGTTTTTCACATATCAGAAATTTTATTGCCACACTCCCACTATTCTTACATCTCAGAGGTGGCTAAGTGGCAACACTGATAGTGCTCCAAAAGTTTAGGAAGGTAGTGCCTTTTGGCACGTGTGATAAACGCAATGTCGCCGCGAACCATGCAGCCCAGGCCCAGTCAGTAATTTGATCTGTGTGATGAACGTTTCCAAGCTATTTACATAGCAACCACCGTTCCTGTTCTAGGCTACGAAAACTTTTAAACTGTCGTGCGGGAGTATTTCAGGGAAATTAAGCAAGGGTCGACATGGTCATGATACAGACAGTTCCGATCGATGGTCACACCGTCACGGACTGGCATACTCCCACAGGTATGTGTATGATTGGGTTTTAATATGTGTTAAGACGACGATCGAACAGAGAAAGTTTTTGTGACGAAATGTACATAATTTTTGCAAGCGGAACAAGAAATTAAACTATTTAAGTCTGTGGTAAATATGTTCGAGGAGCGAAAGGAAAATTCAGAGCGGGCGGTGGAGGACAAACAAGCAATTTTTTTTTAGGCCTAATGTGTTGGAGCAGTCAGCTGACTCCTCATATCCGCCTCGCTGTGCCACGCACGCTTCGTTTATAATAATGGATATTTTATAGTGGATCGACCTTTCTTCTAAAACAACAAATAGAATAGTCTCACTTATGCTTCTGAGTGAGAAAATTACATAAAAGCTCATATGGCCAAGAATACCCTTCCTTCTAATGCATTGTTCATACACGACAAACTATAAAAGCAACAGTTACAGGTCGTCTGCGCGCGCAGCGCGCGGAAATTTTGGACCACGGGTTCGGAATAAAGGCCACTGTGGTCCTTGTGAGGCTGCTCTCCTAACCAATATTTTTTCAGAGCCGCACACACCACTTAAACGATACTGGTAAACGGACATGTACTTTCGTCTTCATCGAGGATCAAAAAGTGGGGGGGGGGGGGGATTTGATATGATGTCTCCCCCACTTCGAAAAGTGGGGGGGACGTGGTCCCCCTGTCCCCCCAGGATCGACGCCCATGAGTATGAGTAAGAGTACGAGTACACAGTTTTCCAAAAGCTGAGTACGAGTACATAGCCCATGAGTACGAGTACAAGAAAATGTACTCGAGACGAGTACGGACTCGATACTACTACAAGTCTGGAACACCCCGACATCGATTGGATACGTAAAACACCTGAGGGTGTAATACGCGTATGCCAGGCGATTAAAAGACACAATCCTCTAAGCATTACCCAGCCAGCGAGCCCACATGGGTTTAGTCCGGTCCAAGTGGGTCAAGTTGGGCCAGGCTGGCCCACGTCCAGGCCCGACTGGGGCCCGAGGTGGCTCACAGGGTTCAGTCCGGACCAACACGGAAAGGGCGGCCCCACGTCCGACCCACATGGGGGCCATAGTGGCAGTGTATGGGGGTTGTGTGAGCAGATGTTCATGGGCCCCACGGAGGTCCCACGCGGGTCCCAGACCCCAGCATCCCAGCTGGTTGGCCCACGTGGTCCCAGCGTGGAAACCGCGGACAAATCGAGGTGGGGCCCGAATGGGCCACCCATGTGGGGCCCACATGGCTCCCATGTCAGGCCCCGCGTGGGGCCCAGCTGGGATGCTGGCTGGGTAGACTACCCCCTTAGTAACACATGAATAATATAGTCAACACTCAGTGCTAAACAACCCCCCCCCCCCTAGTCCCTTGCTCTCTAACGCTATGATGCGCATTGCCCCCCCCCCCAAAAAAAAAAAAAAAAAAAAAAAGCAATATCGCGCAACGGAGACCAAAAGGATAATCAAGAAATTGAGTATCAGTCTGGGTGGTACCCTCGATTCTACACTCATCTCAGCCAATTTGACAAGGAAATTCTGCGCCTAGCACTGACTATATGCGTCCAATAAATTAAGTTTCCATGGTTACCCACCGGGATCATCGACCAAGGTACAATACGTCCTTTGACAATCGGCAGCCTAATCATCCGTTGGTTTGAAACGCCTGTTTATTTTCCTCACTTCATGCTTGCAAATTCAGAGAGGATTTTATCGAATTCAGCCATCTTAAAATATCACTTTCAATAGCGAGAATACTGAGGTTCACTAGCCTCTGTTGACGCATCGTGCTTCTTCTCGTTTGGTTCTTAATCAACAACACAAAATGACCTTTTTCAGCGCTGCAATTTGATACCATCAATAAGAGTAAATTCTCGAAGCAATTTCGGTATGAGGAAACGTGTCTTTTACTCTAAATGTGGGGGATCCATGATATGTGGGGCGGGGCACGTTGCCCCTCCCTTAATCCACTAGTGATCTCGACAATGAAAAATGTTTACTCATCTATTGAAATTTAGGTGCAAATGTCGTTCGATGTCAAGTTGAAACACAAGATGTTAAAACACCACTGACTAATTGAAGAAGCTTGAATTAAGCTCATTGCATTTAAAGGATTATTGACAGTGAGTAGCCTATAGATTGTCCCCAAGTGTTCTTCTTCGCCAATATAGTCAATAGTCCATTATGTTATAAGAGCGCATAACATGAAAGTCATCATATAATTTTAAATCACCAGTTCATGAAATGACACCAGCTAGCTCGCTAGTATGTGGCTTCCTTGCTTTATTGAGGTCTCGCTAGCATTTCCCGGTTTAATGCGCTACATCGAGGAACTAATATTATAAGACTGTCTCATTTTTTTGATGACCGACTTGACTTGGTTTATTACACGATATCACGCATTCAGTACGATTGTGTTTACACACCATTGGGCGTACTATCTACTGTAAACCTATCGCAACCATCCGACCAGTAATTCCATCCGTGTATCTAACTTAGCTATACAGGTACGTCGATCTAGTCTGACGACAGTATTAGAAACCTTACAACCCCAACATACCGGAGATAGTCTGCTATCAAATCTTTGTACCGTTAGCACCCAGAGACCGCTGATTACCAGTCAGGACCGGTGATCATTCCGATGGGACCTCACTGGGTAACCGTATTCCTCGTTCCACTGTTCTCGGTGTTCTCCAGAGTGGCATGAAGAGTTCCTGGGAAGTTTTGACGAATGGGATCTCTCTGCACGTTCAAGTGCAGGTATCTTGATTGTGATATTGTGATTGTTTTTTTTTTTACCTATAGCAATCACCGCCAGAGTACCACTTACACCATTGTATGACGCCGATTGAATAATGTTGATAATTATATTTTAAATTTGTCATTGTTGTCATAGGTTTATAGCTTTTATACCTGGTTCTTATATCCGCCTATCTACGACATTATGGGAGCGTTTCACATATTCTCTCTACAACCTCAAAGAGTAAGTATCGGTGTAGCTAATATACAACGTCGTTTTGGATGTCCCGATATACGATATAGCAGCTGGGCGGAGACGCATATTGTATATGGAGCGTTTTCCCCAGAGGCATATAGTCGAAGGTGATCGGTGTTTGCACATGATTAGACTCAGAATATCGCGGTCTACCGTCTTGGCACACGGCAGCGCTATTCGGGTACCCTACGTACAGGCGTATAAGCTATTTCATCCAGGCCCCTGTGTCTTAGCTTAGGGCCTAATGATGGTTAATTATGGGCATGAGGTGCCGATGTACTGTTTCATTTCATCCTATAGCCACCAACCATATCACTAGCTGGATCACATTTGCTGAGACTACCGCTGTATAACAGTTCCCAAATTGTCGAACTTTACCAGCAGGCATGTGGTCTACCAGTACCACTATAATATCAGCAAGGGGGCCACTCACAGCGGGCGCTACACTGCTGAGTATTCCCGCGTGAACAAACCACATGGTTCTCATATGACCTGGCTTAGGCTATTGGATACATTTTTATTATAAGTATAAATTAGTCATCCTGTTAGTGGTGACCAGCGTAACCTGTCGCACCAATATCATAACTACCACTTTATTTACGACTTTCAGTAGGCCGAAAAGAATTGACCGTAAGATATCAAGTTGCGTTAAGCGGATTGTTAATAAAATGGAGCCGTAAACCGTTTAACGGTCAAAAAAAAAAAAAAAAAACACTCGGAATCCTACATGTTTCTATGAATGAGAGAAAATGTGTAGGTCTATTTTGCTGTTATGAAGTTATGGGAGGGTTCCATATAATAGGGGGGATAGGCGCATGGGCGTAAATACACAAGTTTCCAAGGGGGGGGGGGTGACTTTTGGGACCGACAGGAAGATATGTTGAGACCGACTTTTGTGATTGGAGGGGGGGGGGGGGGGGGGGGGAGGTGGCCAATCTTTCCGTAGGTGGCTTCCGTACAACGGTCCATTTGTTACAGTTTTTAAGGCATTCTTCGTACCCGAAATTCATCTCCGGGTGGGCTACATCAAGTGTCATTAAAAATCGGCTTTGGTCGCTCAGAGACCGCTTTTTGCCGCTACGGGACCGACTTTTCAATATCTCAGGGGGTGTGACCCCCCCCCCCACACTCCCCATGTTTACGTCCCTGGATAGGCGTACTGGATCCTTCCAATTCAGGGGAGGCAGAACATTTTTGCCCGAATTTTAACAGTCACGTGGAGGGAGAGCACTGAAAATTTTCGCGGACTTTTCGGCATTGGGTTGAAAATTCGGGCCAGTCAGCATAAATTTCGAGCATCTCTTATACACGGTTTGCCTTCATTCTGCCCCTTTTTCTGGGGGCGGGGTGGGGGTGGGGGATGAATGAAGGCGTCCATAAAAGCTGGGGTCGAAATCCCCATTCCCCAAAGATGGAATCCACGATAACTCTCCTGAATGGTCAACAATTTTATCGTTCAATTCATCAGATAGTTCATCGCTCACGGATATTTTATCGTTATCTTTATCATGTGTACCGGCGTTATTGGGTTTGTGTTTGAGCGATAAATTTTTATCGTTACGTTTACTGTAGCCGCGTTTATATTCAGAACCCCGAGCGCGGGGTATTCCCCTAGGTGTGATCTCGGCTCAACGATAACCCGAATAACTTTGTGGTGGACGTGTGCCTACAGCTTGATACTTGTGAAATAAAAAATACATTTTGCGTTCAAAGGACCACTAGATATCTTTATATATCAACAACACTGATCAAACACCACGATCCCCATGGAGGGAATGTAGGCCTAATACTCTGACCCTGACTCGGTGGATGTCATGGGCAGGAGTCTGGGGAGAGGTTTGTACTGTTGGTTCTCAAAACGACCCGCTAGGCGTCACTAAATGACCAGCGTGACTATGACGTCATATCATTGCAATGCAGATTATTCTGCATGAGAGTAGCGTGGCATCTAACACGGCTCCAGAATGAAATAATAATTTTTAGCTCAGATGACCGCTAGATGACCTTTTTGTTGTTCCTCCGGGGAGAATCGCACAGAACCGTTCAGCAAGTATTAAACTGAATCAAGTAAAGTAAAGTAATATGATCAGATCGGCAGTTCGTCGGCTTTATGATGATCCGTTACATGTACAGAGTTGATGGGTTTGCCATATGTGATTTGCTATATTTAGGTTATTATTCGAGGTGAACACATGCTGTAGTGTACGGATCACTTCCGTAACCTAATAGCGAAACGAGAGCACTCCATTATTCTTCAACAAGATGCACGTTCTGATGGCAGGATCTGTTTGTGCAATACTGAGTGATTGAACAAGAAATGATCCAAATAAGTACCAGTACGGTACAACAACATCGCGCACATAGAATCGTAAAAATAGCGCACTACATATCGCAGTGGCTCCGATGATGTGGACCCCGCAGGTACTTCGACATTCGGAGGGTAGGTAGGCCTATGTCACAGCATGGAGCTAAACTCACTGTGTTCAGGTACCATTTTTTTATGGTATATTTTCCGAGCATAGAGGATCGAAAGATTCATTCAAGGCCCAGGCAAGGGTAACAGTACTGAAGACTGCACCTATGTCAGCTGTGAATTTAGCACCAGGCACACGGGGAAGACCCGGAGAAGGCAATACCTCTTTGGCCGTACCTCAATGTGGGGTGGTGATCACACGCAGAGGGCAACTTGCAATTTATACCCCTCGGTTGGTCCATGCTTTCTCATCCTTTGTGCGGAACGACAAGCGAGAGGGAGAGGATAACGGATAGGCCTACCATTTTCTTTGGTATGACCTGACCGGGTGGAGGAGGGGGGAGGGGGGGGGAAGGGTGACCACCATATATCTGTGGGATATAAAAACAACAGCTTCCTCGTACCCTCACACAAACCCTCATTACCCTCACTGCCTTTCGGGCCCACTTAGTTTCGCGATTAGCCCAGTTATTCCAAAATTTCCTGGTTTTCCCCCTTCTCTTCTCCTTCATTCCCCATTTTCCCATATTTGAGCCTTCGATTTCCCAATTTGCTCTCTCGATATTTCGTCAGAGGAGGGGGGGGGGCAACTTGCTACGCCACTGTTCTAGTGTGATTTCCATTTGCTGTGATGCATGATAGAATTGTAATATCGTTTTTTTATTCACCTCGCTTCACAGAATGGAGACCATGTAATTTCAATGGTCAGACCTTGATGCCCTATCAGACAATTAGGGTCGATGCTTGTACATTATGTGAGTGTCTCCGTGGTTACCACGGTCTGCACTATAAGAGGATGCCCGTCTGAAGCCGGCTGTTTCCCACATGAGATCACACAGGTTCCCGGGAGATGCTGCCCGATATGCCCATATAGTAAGTATTTTAATGGATCAATTAGGTAAACATCGTATGGCCTACGCTGATCAAACTCATTCACAGTAGCCTACGTATGGGGCCCCTGTAACTGGGGTGACATAGCATTGGGAGGGGGAGGGGGGAATATTTCGTGGTGATAGCCTGTATCATTCCATGTGGCTGCTGCTTCGACCGACTGGAGCACATGCTATTCAAATACGCACTCTGAAATTAATATAAACAGACACAGCCTTCGCATCCGTTATATTATATTATTATATTATTATATTATTATTATTATTATTATTATTATTATTATTATTATTATTATTATTATTTATTATTATTATTATTATTATATTATTATTATTATTATTTATTATTATTATTAGGCGGCGTACCTCATCGGTCCCGGGCCTGATGGGATGGGCTCGATGACATCAGTATTAAATGTCATTATTAATATTACTATATGTTAGGTTGCCATAGCAACAGTTGCAATGGCAAAAAATTGGTGGTTGAGGAGTACCCATGGGTGCAAAATTGTTCAAATCTCTGTCGCACGAGAATGGTGAACCAGTGAATACAATTTACAGATTTGTCAAAAATATATAGGAGCGAGCATTCCTTAACTTCGTAGAGGGAAAATCAATTAGGTATTTTACTTATGGGACAATCAAATATCAGCAATTTAACTTCAATTCAAACATCATCACAAACTCTGTCCCAGGACTTTGAACAGTGAATTACCGCCCACGGACATCAATCCTGTCCAATCATGAATCTCTGTCAACTGAAATCTGATAACGATACCACCATACAATTTAAATATTTGTAGCCCGAGCTATGCCTTCAGGAACTAGGCCTCCTAGTCTCTGGCGACATATTTTAATTGTTGCCCGAGGCTGTTAATAGGCTATGAGACACCGTCAGAATCAGATCTTCCAGATGTAAGTTAACACAGCACCACAACATAGCACATTTCTGTCATGCTCCGAATTTAGGAATGGGCCTTTTATCAATACCCTTGTTCCGTTGTGCGTACATGAACGGGCAGAGGAGCTGGCGGTGGTTTTTCTTCACCAGAAATCACATGAGATGTAATTGCTAGATACGCCAAGGCCACTTAAATACTTTATGCCGCTGTCATGAACTTCGCCACTTGAAATCTGATTAGGCTACTTCAACCTTTGTATGAACTTAGCTCCATCACGACCCTATTTCACCCTCGGAGTGTGCTGGGGCGAGGGCCCTCAAACGAAAGCCGGCTATACCACTGGCATCACTTCTACTAAGAATTCATGACAGAGCCAGGATCCATGCAGAGGCCTGGAGCATATCGTTACGTCACTGCCTCACTGTCTTAACCGTAGCGTAGGCCATGCTCATAATTAATCGCATTCTCGCAACACGGACATAGCAAATTTGCGTGGTGCGTGGGGCCTCTAAGTAGTTGCTCCATTGAAGGTCCTTAAGCCCGTAGGCCCGTATAGGGTTTCTCAAATGTTTTGGCTTTTGCTCGAGTTTGGAATTGTGGTAGCCAAAATGTGTGATGATACTACATGCAAAAGCATAGGCGGAGCCTTCATTTGAAGTTTCTGCGGGCTACTGAAATGCACTTTGCGTGCCTCAAGAGTCCCGAAGGGTCCACCTGAGAGCCCATTTTCTATGGCATAGTGTATAGGCTATCGGGCCAATACGACTGGCCGCACTTATTTTTCGTCACTCTGTCATTTAGATACACAAAGGAACGCTGTTTACAGATTAGTGAGGGCGTAGATACTTGATGCTGCTATTGTTCGTATACGCCCATGAATTGTGCAATTGTAACAAGGCCGGTTATCGTGGTAAACTTTTTATGTTTCAACATTTTGAAACTTCTACAGTAAAAGTTGTATTATTCCCACAACAGTAGCTGTGTCTTGATGGACCGCATATGGGCCCAACAAAAAAGAGCTAAAGCCTGCGAGGCACTGCCTTATTCCGTGTAGTGTGTATATGGTGAAGAATTTGCAGCTGAGTGTAATTTCTAGGTCATCACCGTCGCCGGGCCTGAAAAGGTTCGATCCTCTGCCAGGTCGCTCGGCAAGAATATACTATGAAAAGAATCCTATACGAAAATGACGGTTTGGCTCCTCAATACATTAGAAATATGTTTTCAATAACCTGTAGTCCACCAGTACTCTTCACGCCCCATCACTCATATCGACTCAGCCTTAGTGGCAAAACGCAAATTGCCAACCACTTCCATGTATGCTGCTAGCAAAAGAATGACAATCATTACCCCTACCCGGCCCCCAAAATGCCGGGAATTCCTCGGCGTTCTTCAACGTTGTATGCAACAGCCTCAGCGCTAAGTGTCCATTCTATATTTCTATAAAGATTCATCATGACAACGGACATCCTATCCGAAAACCAAAATGGTATTTGTTGATTTCATCTTCAAATGGATCTTATCGCACTTGTTTTCGTCTAGCAGTGGCGGATGCAGGATTCTTGAAAGGGAGGGGTCCAAACCCGATAGAGTATTCAAATGGAGCGCGACCATCGGTTGGCACTGAGCGTTGCAAGATTTTGTTTTGCCCCCAGATTGCAGAAAACGGCCCTTCCCGAGCCGTTTGAGGAGGGGGGGGGGGATGCTGTGGTGTCCAAATCACATCTACACCTTGGAGATAATTTCCCAGAAACTTTAATTCCAACGGAAGTCCCTCGGAAAAATCGTTTCCTGCTTCTTCCGCGGCTCTCAGTATGTATGAAAATTGGAGAAAAAGTTTGGCAAAAGACAGGCATTTATTAGCACTGATTTACAAACTTGAAATCGCTTCCCATGACGTTAGAAATTATTCGTTGTATTCTGCAATTATTGACCAATGGCACCATCAGGATCCTACAATATCAGGTGGAAAACGGAATAAGCCCAGTAGGGTGCCGTGCTGGTATTCGAAGGATTGCGATTTGGAATCCGCGAGCTAGGACGATCTCCACTGATTGCAGTATTGAGTATGGTGATAAACCTCCACTACATCTCAGATCCAAGTATATTCAGCAGAGACCCGCCGAAGTAGAACTCTGGTATGTGTGCGGACTTTAGGCAGCACTGACTCAACTTGTGGGTCTCGCTATATAGCTACACCAATGAGTAGGACCAGGGGTAAGCATGTGAAGCGCATTTGATACGTAGGCCCTAATATGAACTATTATTATTATTATTAATATTATTATTATTATTATTATTATTATTATTAATATTATTATTATTAATATTATTATTATCAATATTATCATAATACTTTCTTTTTTTTTTTTTTTTATCAGGCGCTTATCTATCGGTCCGGGCCTGATTGGATGGCCCCGATGATATCATTATTAAATTTTCATTATTAATATTACTATATTAATATGGTTGCCATAGCAACAGTTGCAATGACAGACATTGTGGCTGTTGAGGAATACCCATGGGTGCAACATTACTCACTAATGAAGCCACCTTTCACTCTCCATTGCCTTGATCAGCTTCTGCAAACCGGTGACAAGGGATGTTATACTTATAAATTTAGTGTTGGCATACTTCGTACCGTTGAAAACTTTATAAAGTAGTACCCGTGCTTCCACATCGAAAATTCAAGGTTTCCCTGAAATCGACTCGTTATTTCCTGAAATTTACGAAAGCACTACATATACTGCCTCAGCATCTGCCTCCTCGCATGCGCCGCCTCACTAGCGTGGAAACGGGGGGGGGGGGGGGGGGTGGGGGGGGGTTCTACCCCAGGGGCCATCTACATCCCATTATTGGTAGACTGCATTAGTGTTTCGAAAAGCTTGAGCCACTAACGATATGGGCTCAACAGTGGGGGACATGTCATATCGATTGTCCCCCCCCCACACTTTTCCGGACCGTAATGAAAAATAATAGGCAGATGCCCGATTCGGTATCACTCTAAACTGATTCATTTTGCAACCAAACAAAAATCGCGTGGAATTGTCCTACGTCCCTAATTCCAGGTGCGGACCCCAGGTGAAGATCTGCGACCCGATTAGAGGCCGGAGCCCGAAGGATTACCCATATTTTATACCGAGTTCTCGAATCTTAAATCGAATAGCCAAAGGTGCATAATTTTAAGTGCTTCGCGCGCAATGGCGTTCTTCTCCCAGGCGTGGTAGGCTAAATATGCGATGTAATGCTTCGATCAGTTTGTTCACTCGAATTATTTTAGAAGTCTTGGGGGCAGACTGCCCCTCCCCAATTTTTCTGAGATGAAAAATTCGGGCGAGAATCCTTGGAAATTTGGGAAGGACAAGGCAAAGTGAAAAAAAGCCTGAATTTTCTGCGTTTTGTTCGATAAAATTGCCCGGAAAAACCCGCCTCGCCGCGCGCGCCGGTAATTTTCAATGACTGACTTGTAAAATGTTCTGCTCCCAAATTGGAATGGTCGCGTACTCCTATGGCTTTTTCCTTCTTCCTTCGATCCCACCGGGACTGTTCGGTGAACCCCTGGATCCCACGCAAACAAAGCCAGAGGAGAAAAGGTATAAAAATACCATGTGTGAGGTATTCGGTAAATCATCTTAGTAGCACAATGACAACTATTTTGTCTGTATTTTTACATCAAATTACCATGTAGATGGGTGCTATTGGCCTGGCAAGTGCCGTTTCCGTCGAGCTGGAGCCTGGAGGGTATGAAAAATCTTAAATTTTCTGGGTACGCTTCACGCCAACCGTTGTGGCGCTCCGCTTAGCTGTCATTTGTCATTCGATGCCCCCCCCCCCCACTTTTCAAAAAAACGGGTGTGGGGGTTTCCGGACCACTTGGACCCCACCCTCGTATCCCATCGTCTAGTTATAATATTATTGCTTGGTTTATTATTTTTCTATTTGTATTGTTTTCTCTCAGTGGCTCAGAATTGAACCTGAGTTCTTATTACGTGAGTAAAAGATTTTGCGTTCCGTTAACAGAGTTCCACCCGTTATTTAAATAATGTTACTATTTGTTTCCCTGCCCTTTCAGATGTGACAGTTTTGGGGACACGATTCATCAATCTAAATGACCTTTACAGTTCACTGAGGGCCCTCGGCGAAAACGATCATTTTGGATTACAGGTTAACATCAAGAAAACCCGTGGCACTAATAGAGTAATACGCGGAACGAACAATTTGGAAACTAAGCGCTTGGATAAGCCGTTCGTAAAGAAGGATTGGAAGAAGTTTTCCTTTAAGCCAAATATATTCGCGCATTCCAAGCTTCGAACAAAAAGTACCGAAATTAATGGTGGGATTGGAGTACACTGTGAAACCTACAGAGGAAACGTGTGGCGACAGGAATTCTTCTGCGTGATGAAGTGAGTTTGACAAGGAGCGAACCACAGATCGGTTTTTTCAACATTGATTTTATTGGTGTAAGGATGACGATCCTTCCAGACTGATCGACGTATTCCTCTGGGAGATGTCAACGGTAAATATTTCCGACAGGGGAAGGAGTGGTTATGTAGTGACACTTTATAATATGTGTGTCCATTTCAATGAAATGCGTAAGGGTGTCAACATAAGTTTAACCCATTCATTACTTTAGGTATTTTTCTTTTTGCAATTTTTTTTTTGATCGCCATGAACTCTGAATAGACTAAGTGGCCACACACACACACAAAACATTACAAACAGCACACCAAACTTGTCACATGCACATACGAAGGCACACTAATAAATACACACACGCACACAGATTGTGTGGGTGTTTACGGTGTGTGTGGAGTGTGTGTATGGAGTTGTGTGTGTGCGGTTGCGTGTGTGTATGCTGTGTGGGTATGTCGTTGTGATGTGAAAATGAAACTACCAAGCTTTTTGAACAGGACAACTTTTGAGGTGTAAAGGCAGTCGTGATGACATTTTGTAGGTATCACCAGGGGGGGGGGGGGTTCAGTGGGGGTCGGGGGGTCAGTAGTCCTTCTAGTCATTGGATTAGATTGGATAATGATATTCCACGAAGGAATCGGGAAAAAAATCGCCGGGACATATTTGCCTATTCATTTTATGATTCGGGCCCATTACAAGGATTACGCACAAACCAACCAAAAATATGAGGATGTATTCGTGGCATGTAGGAGCAGGGTGAGGGTACTGTGAACTATGGTAGGGATACATGATCGCAGGGGGGGGGGGTGAGGTCAGGACTCAAGGGAAGGTGCGCCTCATTTATAGCCCACGCTCACTATTGGCAAAAATCAATTTATGGGCGTGAGACACTTTGCTGCGCAAAATTTGATGATCAAACTGCTGTGAAACTGGACAGTGTGAAAATTTTGTTTAGGTCAGAAGGGTCAAGAGGGAATTCTGACCACCCTCCCTGGGTACGCCAATGCTCTTGAATCCCCCACCAGCTAGGATGGCATGCCTTGTGTGCAAAATATGCAAAACTATAACATTTGAAGATTGTACCCTGTTTGACTTGCTTCCTATCTCCGTTAGGTGTATGAAACATTGGAAAGCCAGATTATTCTCGTGGTTTATGGAGATCGAGAAGCTCCGTCGTAGTAGAGCTCTGAACTGCAGATGGAGGGTTGCGAGTTACGATAACACCCCAAAATAGGCCCACTCGCTTTTGGCTTACTCTCCATAGCCCAACATCACGATTTAATTGGGACATACAATGAATCGGAATACAACCTGCCCTTACAAGGCGCACTTGCTCTCCAAGAACATTTGGCTCAATGATCAGGAACAATAGGCGCAACCACTGGGGAAGAAAGGTCAGAGGTTGAACATGACCATCACCCATTTTCAAAACCATAGCATATTAACACACACAAGAATTGCTCAACTTCCTCTGGACCCTCCAAACTGTCAATGGGTAAATATATGACAATCATTTGCAACCGACTCCATGATTGGGCAAATACATTTGTCATATTGAGTTCTATACATACAAGATAGGCGGGTACATCGGGCCGAGGTCACAGAGGAAATCTGCATTTGAATGATTGAAAGGTTGTTCCCTCTCATTCTTAAACAAGCGCGATGGAGGGTCGTCGAGCAATCCCTAGACCAGTGACAGGACCATCTGGAGATATGCATTGATGAACTCTGCCAACACATTATTCATGAAGAACCATCAGTATTGGATGGAATGGCAGGCTCTGGGGGGTTTGCCCTCTTAAGAAGTTATTGTGATTCATTTTCTTCGTGGACTCATATCCATTACATAATTACACAGAGTCAAAATCACCCATATTAATGCATGTACTATGCATGACTTGGCTATGGCAAATACAGGAAAATTAAAATGTTGGACGTGCTTTGTCAAGACGTATTCACCAGATGGTTCATATTTGTTGTGATGACCTGCCTGAGGAAACTTGTACTGACTGCAGGGTTTTTTTTTATTTGTGTAAATGGATAAATAACAGAAGGTAGTGAGCCTTCGTCAGGAATGTGGCAAATTAGTGGTCAAATTGAACTATAACCGAAGGGTGATATGCACTGGTTTATTGTACTAATATTAATATACATGAAGAAGACGGGGGTTAAGACACATCTGTGAACAAGCATTTTCTTTGTTGGCTTATTGCTAGTCCTAATTTTACTTATGCTCTAACCCTAAGAAAAACAGGTGCCAATGGCACAGTAGCTCACCCTGCCAATGTATCAGTACTGATAATATGCTATCACATGTAAATGTGTGTTTTTGATTGGTCATACCAATGTGCATCAGAACTGATTTTGTATCGACATGTCATACACTCATACTCCTTGAATCATAATAGTTAAAAAAAAATTCTAATACACTGTTCTTCGGTCCCACACCTTTGTTATATTTATGTAAGAAGGAAAATTGTCTCACCACACCTTGTGAATAATAGACGGATCCGATTGCAAGGTCTTTTTGGCCAAAATGACCCTGGATGACCTTGACCTCAAATTCCCGAACACCCCATATGTACAATTAGTCACTGATAATACTGACCAAGTTTCATGAACATCGATTTGAACTGTAGGAGAAGCATTTTGCAGTTTTTTCACAAAATGGCCGAAAATGGCCCCCAGATGACCTTTGACGTAAAATTCCTGAACACCATATATGTACCATTAGTCAATGATAATAATGACCAACTATCATGATCATCCAATTCAATCTGTGGGAGAAGAAGTATTTTGACTGTTTGACCCAAAAATGACCCTTTTGGCCAAAATGCCCTACATGACTTTCGAGCTCAAATTCCTGAACACCCCATATGTACAATTAGTCACTGATAATACTGACCAAGTTTCATGAACATCCAATTTGAACTGTGAGAGGAGAAGCATTTGCCTTTTTTGCAAAATGGTTGAAATGACCACTAGATCCTTCTGACATAAAATTCCTGAACACCCTGTATGTACCATGGGACAATGATAATAATGACCAACTATCACGATCATCCAATTCAACCTGTGGGAGAAGAAGTGTTTGACTGTTTGACCCAAAAAATTAACCGTTGGTCAAAATACTGCTGATGACTGTGACCTCAAAATCCTGAACACCCCGTATGCACCATCGGTCACCGATAACACTGACCTAGTTTCATGAACATCGATTTGAACTGTAGGAGAAGCATTTTGCAGTTTTTTGCAAAATGGTTGAAATTGACCCCTAGATGACCTTGACCTCAACTACCTGTAACCCTCAGATGCCCTTTCACTCAGTGATCATTGTGACAACTTTTATCATGATCAAACCACCCAACCACACGCAGCAAGGAGAGTAGCAATTTGATCAATTGTTGACAGACATATAGGATAGTTGAACAGATAGATAGCTATACGGTGCACTATCACAATAGCTCCTCAGCCATAATGGCTGTGGTGAGATTTAGACGCACAAGGAGGGAACCTAGTGAATGGAGTTTGAATTTGAGATTACAATGCGTGGTCATCCTGTGAGGATAAAATTATCGCTCAAAACGCACACCCATAGCACACCGGTAAACACATGAACGTCACATGAATGCAGACTACCCCGGATGGTTAACCACAGCCATAAACTTGACCAATAAACCGTCTCTCACAGTCACTCATGAAAGAGCCCTGTGTGCTCGTTTTGGCCTTTTACGCCCCCATAGTTTCAACATTATCACATTTTTCCGCTTGGTATATCGTTCTTCAGCCGCATGACAGGTTTTGCCAGAAGCAATCAATTGTATTAAATAACTATATTATCTCTGCACTATACAACTGCACTTCTGTTGTGATTTTGGCTTGGTTGTCAAATTACTAGTGAGTGTAACATTTTCAGGAGTTAATTTCTGTCGGCACAATTAGTCCAGCATAAACAGTGTAGTGATATTGGTCTGTCTCTATGGGGATGTTGCTGTATGTTCGGTGTGTAACATAGACATAGCACAGTTTTGGTTTTGTTTCACAGAGAGTTTCTTCAAATTGCTCCATGAACCTCACTAGTTAATACAGTAGCCCAATGGGTTCAATCTATTAGATGGTGAAATAAGCAACTCTGTCGGTCTATTGCAAACTGGGAATTATCTCTAATGGTAATCATTTAGACCTTTTTTTTTTTTCCAAACCAAAACCTCAGATTCCATCATTAGAAAGCAAACAAAACCAAAGGTCATGCAAGATCTTAGGTTGCGTCCTGCATTTCACAGGTGCTTGCTCTAAGAAAATCCATCCGAGGTCAATTATTCGATCTAACGCATACCCCGAATGTTTGAAACAGAATACCAACCAGTATGGTGCCATTAATACAAACACAGGGGCATATTTTCTCCCTCCTGTTTCAATCATAGCTTAATAACCACTTATTGAAGAGGAAATCTTTGAGAAGATGACACAAGGAATTAGTTTCATTGTTATTCATTGATAATGTATCGTTTATTATCCTTCAATGTCAGAAAAAAGGGAGCATATCAACATTTTCAAAGTAAATATGTCATTATTATGTCCTATAATTTACAGTTTAACATATGCCATGTATAATTACAGTGTAAATTTCACTCACTTATTCCCACCAGGGTTGTGAACTCCATGGTTAACAGTAGCTCATCTGGGGCATCACTGTGTACAAAGGTGCAGAGGACAAGCCATGCACATTTAGATAGAGGGATTTGGGAAGGCTGTTGGACTGTTGGTGGAGGCCCTGCTGTAACAGGACTAAAGGATTTGTTTTTTTGAAGACCATGGGGGGATGTCCTGTCTTTGGGCAAGACACTCGTCTCCATCGTTTCATCCCATCGGGCAATATTTTGGAGCTAATTGAGGCACCTGGGCACTGATTGGTGCACACACAATTTACTGGCTGAAAATTTCAGAAGAAATAAAATAAATTAGTGATGAGGACACTGTTTTTTCAGGCAAAATTTTGTTTCAAAGTTGAAGTATAAGCACCTTTGGGCGAACATGTCAAGCAACACTTCAACTTTTGAAGGAGCCATATGCCCAAATATCTCAGTTTAATTAAACAGTGAAGGACGGGTATACATATTGAGGATTGATCTGTATGAGGGAACTCACCCAAAACCTCAAGAGACCCAGCACATACATATAGAATAGATTATAGCTGTAATGTAGACCTCTTGTCTGAACGATTACTGACTATCCAAGGATTCAATACAGGTAGAAGGTAGGTGGAGTTTCATGAGCAATAAACACATTTGTATTTAGATATTGTTTTCCAAGCTATACAGGATTCAAGTCTCTCCTTCAGTACCACCTAAGCAGGCATAGTCTAGGAACTCCAGATCAAGATTTTAGATCATTCAAAGAAGGAGCAGATTCCAAAATCCTGGTTCGAAAAGCAGATGAGGTCTACTGCCTTTACTTATCATGGAGAAGCACATAAAATTGGTGGTGACCTAGGCCCTAGCGGTGAATATGCTGTCAATTCATTCATGCTCTAGGCCCCTGGGTTACTAGATGTTAATATCATCTGATCTAGGCTATGAGGGTGATAGCTGGTAATATCATCATGATCTAGGCCTAGGGTGACTACCTGTTAATATCATTCATGATCTAGGCCCTAGGGTTACTAGCTGTTAATATCATTCATGACTTGGGTTATAGGGTGACTAGCTGTTAATATCATTTTTGACTAGACATTAGGGGACCTAGCTGTTCAGATCATTTGTGATCTGGCCAATAAGGGACGGGTTTTCATTGAAGGCACTGTATGAAATCCCAGATGTGCTTGTTTTCTAAACAAGGGGGGATATGTGATTAGTATGAGTCTATCAATGTCTATGATGGCGGCAATGGCAGATGAAAGAGGAGACTTTTCAAAACTACAAGTAACCCACCACTAAGGAACAATCCCTTGTGCTGAGTGCCAGCGAGGAGGCAACAGTACCATTTTGAAGTCTTGGGATGACCCCCTGAGGGGGATCATCTACCCTGATTTCCCGGTTTGAGGTCGTCAGTTACAACCAAACCTGGCACATCATTTGAGGTCAGCAGACCGTCGAAATGAAAAATGATCTCAGTGAATGGTTTTCTTAGGGTCATGGATACTCTTTCAATATCAAATGAGACTGACATTGTCAACCAGTCAAGAACAATCAAATGGGGGAATGTGGCAGTTTATTCACCTACTGGTGGTGAGTGTTCAATTAACTGTTAACTGCTATTCCTGAACTCACCTCTAATACTCAACTGGGGGAGAGCAGAGCATTAGGCGCTGCACCGAACAGTGACCGATCTGTGGAGAGTATCAGCCATGTACTAACAGTAACCAATCAGTGGAGAGTATGAGGCACCATACTGGACAGTAACCAATCAGTGGAGAGTATGAGGCACCATACTGGACAGTAACCAATCAGGGGAGAGTATGAGCACCATACCAGACAGTAACCAATCAGTGGAGAGTATGAGGCACCATACTGGACAGTAACCAATCAGTGGAGAGTATGAGGCACCATACTGGACAGTAACCAATCAGGGGAGAGTATGGGCACCATACCGGAACATAACCAATCATGGTAGATTATAGGCCTGTACTGACCGTAACAAATCATTGAGAGTAATGAGGCACCACCCGGCAGTAACCAATCAATGGAGAGTCTGGAGCTGGCAGCTCCTGCTAGATCATTTATTTTTTATTTTAATTATTTATTTTTCTAACTAGCAGCTAATATCCCCATGAGCACATGCCCCTAATTCACACAATGCGTGCAAGCACAAATATAGCAACCATTCAGTGGTAAGTTTGGATCTAACAGAGCTGCCCTCTTATTACTCAGATATAGTAGAACTTCAGTCTGGATTTGATGTAGCTGTCCCCACTATCCATTTCTGTGCCTCCTGACCAGTCTCCTGTCATCACTGAAAAATGCCAGCAATGCAGCACCAACCACAGCGAATGAATGGCCGCAACATCCCATCGCCAATTGCAGTTTGATCTTCCTCCTGCACCCTGCCCATCACCAATGGCAGTGATAAGTTCAACATTACTCCTAGTGGACGAATCTTCCAAATCCTTTGAAAGCTGAGAGGAGAGCTGGCTCAGAAACACACTCCATCCTCAGTGAAGAATCGCCAACATGGTGTAGGACCTCACCCATGACCTGGGTCGACCATCGCCACCAGGACATCAAACCCCCCTCAGTACTCAGGTGGGTTCAGGATGAACAACTCTGCTTTCGTCCTCTTCTTCCCTCTGAAATAAGATGTGAAGTGTACCTAGAATTTGTTTTCATAAGTTTGATGAATTGACATGAAGCCTCCCACATTTCATGATAAGCTTTGAAGAATGCTTCATATCCCCCCAAGTAGGACATGACTCCTTTCCACTTGAATGAATAGGAGAAAGTCCCAGTCGTCCACTGCATTTAGGAACAATGAATTGACTCATTATGAAGCCAAAAGGTCCTTGGCTATGCCTTGGTTGTTGTTCCAGCTCCTGATGAATTCATCATTGGTCCTGAATGCAATGACTTCCTCACCACTTGCCTCACCACTCAACACTTCATAAACAAAAGCCAACTGGCTAGGTGATTCCTTGACGCCTCATGACCTTTCACCTAAAGTTTGTTAACTTCGAATTAAACCTCTTAGCCAAGGTAATAGGAATCCTGTACTCCGTTTGGGGACACACACCAAGTATGAGCTACATCCACTTCTTAAGTTTGTCAGTATGAGTTTTCTCCCTCCAGGTGGGGTCAAGTTATGGTCTCCACAAGCTGAGATTGCCCCAAATATAAATTTTTTCAACAATTTCCTATCCCCCCCCCCGAAAATGACCCTTGGTCAGCACCAAAAGCAATCAGGGTGTTAGTACTTACCATAAGAAAGAGCACAAAACAACTGAATTGGACCAAGGTCCAGGACTTATCTCTTATAAGATTTTCAGAATTTATTGACTCTATTGACCTTGGATCTGACCCCGAAACAAGAGGGATCATGTATCCATTATGAAAGCCCACATACTAAGTATGAGCTTCATCCATTCAGGTGTGGTCAAGCTATTCTCTTCACAAGCTGAAATTGCTCAATATATCAATTTTTTCACAATTTCCCATTTCCCCCAAAATGACCCCTGGTGGCTACCAAAAAATATGGGATGTACTCCACCATCAGGAAGCTACACACCAAAATCTCAACTTGATTGAACCAAGCGTTCCGGACTTACCCTCTTCACAAGATGTCAGAACTTTTGTATGACCTTTGACCTGAGCCCAAAGTATGAGCGTTATCCCTCCAGGTGGGGTCAAGATTTGCTCTCACAAGCTATGTGTCAAACACATTATACACACAAATGCTGTCATGACTGCATAGATTCCCTGACTGGAGTCAAGGAATCAAAAACATGTCCACTATTTAGCCATTATCTTTGTTGAAAATCGATGCACATATGACCTAAGTAAAGACTATGAGGTTCATATCATTTTATGATGTGATTTCCATTCTGGCAATGTGAGAACCGTCTGCGCATGCTTGTAAGTACGTCTGCTATTTTTGCGTGCGACATTACTCAGCCTTCCCTCACTGAATATCGGAAACTATTTTCGAATTCAAGTTCCCCGCGATTCAGCTCATATTCGCCAATTTCCGCTCGATCACTGAGATTTTTACGTACGACAATAGAACGGTTTTCATGGATTTTCCAACACGATGTCCGTTTTTTCGGCGGGATGACAAGCCAGGCATGTAACATGCGGGGGCATTCGAGCCTAGCGCTCCGCAGTGCATAGAGGGTGCTACTGGCAGGTTTTCCGGGGCCTGTTTAAGGCGGGGCTTAGGCTTAGGCCTACGCCAGGATCGTCGTCGGTGGCTAGGTCCTCGGCCCCTGCAAGTCTTTTTCGGAAAGAACTTTGCTGATGGGAAGACCTTTGGAGCAAAACCCAAAAAAAGCAGCAGAGAAAAAAAAGGAGTCCAAATCGTCCAAGAACCAGTTCCACCTCCAAAGGCAAAGCTGCCCTCCATACTACTACTAATACAGAAGTAGGCAAACACAGAGTGATGGGGGACTGGCTGGAGTCTTTTTTTTTTTTTCTCTGGGGTTTTTTGCTGAATTCTCACATGGTAACCAGACTGATGCTCAACAAGCCCTAGCCACGGAGGGGAGGGTATAGCCCTTCTCACACTCACAGTGCATACAAGTTCCGTTGGGGACCAGAGATTGCATTTCACCGGAATTTGGAGGAGGATACGATATGACCGCAGCCAGCTGAAGGGAGGGATCTACAGCTGATGATTCGGTTGGGTTTGCATGTAGATTCATGGCCACCCCAGATGTGGAGGCCTATAGAGCCGCAGTTGGCAATATAGCTTGAACTGTTTGCTCACCTCTAAAGGGAGGATATTCAAATGCAGGAACCCGCAGAAAATACGTTCGGCCAGAGGGGGGGGGGGGGGGGGGGGAAACAGAGAATTGCGAGGCGTTGCAAGTACACGAGGGTCAACCCACTAATGGTGGGAGAGAACTAACGTAGAAAACTGCTCTTCGGACCTAAAGCTCCAACGATGTTGTGCAGGCCTCTAGTGAAAGGTCTCACCGCAATGGCCAGGGGAAGCTTCAAGAAGGCTCACTTGCTGAACTGAGGAGGATCGCTGGCAATTACTGTTCAGCTCCGTGTTTGAGCTGAACCTCCTCCGGAAGGAACCTATTAAGCCCGAACCAGGTTACGTTCAGTTGTGCAAACCCCCTCAGTAAATCGAAAGAGGGCTCTTCGGGAATGATCATTCCGAAAACAGTGTGAAGGATTTGGATGAGGAACAAAAGGCTGCTGGCGTGATGTGAAAGCGCCCCACGGAAGAAGTTTTCGCAACGCTTTCAAGCCAACGCATATTCTATGGCTCTCAGCAACGCTACCGCAATGCCGATTGGGGTTCCTCTCACCTCAGCATCCTTTTTTGGCACCAGGGCAGTCCCACCGCTCCAGCTACAAGGCCAGAGGCGCGAGGATTACCGCCAACAAAGAAGCGCAAGGGCAACAGGATCTAAACGGGGGCAGAAGCCACTAACCTTGCCAGAGGGGTAAGGGTTTTCTCGCATTTTCTTGCTTATGTTCCGACGGCTGTGATGGAGGCCGCCCCTCGCACTCTTTAACCCACAAGGGAGTGGCTGACCCAGATCGATTATAATTGCACTGTCTCTGCAGGCACACCATCGATGTTCTGTGGGACAGCCAACCGCCTTTGCATTTACAGCCTCCCCATCCCTTACAAACTAGTGCTTCTGAGGCTTCGGGCATAGATGTGGAAATTGAAAGGCCTTTGAATAAGGGGGTCATCGAACTGCTTCTTGCGAGCAAGGTTTCTCTCTAATGTTTTGCCATGACCTAAAAGGACGGCAAAATTCGGATGATTTAGAGATTTATTGAGCTAAATCAACATGTCCCCAGTACCACCATTTTAAGATGGATACCTTTGCTACGGCTGCAGTTCATTACGCAGAACTGCTATATTGGCATCTATCCATATGAGAAAGCCCATTAACGGTCCCTATTTCATGGCAGAGCAGGAAAGTTTCGCTTCTGTGAAGGTGTGGCGTACCAATTGGGGCATTTGCCCAACGGCCTGTCGTCAGCTCCACGTTTGTTCACAAGCTCTTGAAACCCACCTTGGCTGGCCACCTAGGTACATGGGATAACTATTGTTTCATACATGGATGAACGTAGTTATTGCAAACGTTTCGAAGGAGGATGTTGAAGCGGGTAGCCCAAACGGCGCTTCGCTTCTCAAGCTGGTTTGTTGTTCACCCATGAGAAGTTCAGTTTTGACACGGGGACCAGCACATGTTTTTTGAAAATTTCTGGTTCGGTCCTGATAAATTTGCCCACCATGGAGGTCATCTCCCTCCAGACAAAATTTCAGAAATTCAGGAGTTGTCCACAATGCTCCTTCATACGGTGAAAAACTGTCAGTTCCGAAGGTGGCCAAACGGTTTTGGAAAATAGTGGCCACGCTTCCGCAGTTACAGTTTGGCCCTTTAATTTATAGGCCAATGGAATAGACAAAATTTGCAGCACTGAAGGAAAGCTAATGCAGTCATTTTGATAGGCCTAGGACTCTTCGGTCTCGAGCAATAAAGGAACTGAATGGTGGATTGGATTGAGAGGTTGGGCACTTCCAAAAAGCCACTCTCATGGCGGAGCCAGTATCTTATCACCAGTGATGCATCTTCCCTGGTTGGGGTGCAACGGATGGAAACACAACATTGGTGAGGTGGAATGCGCTTGAGCTGGCACGTTCAAAGAATAATGAGATATATTATTTAGATTAGGATGATGGCAGCTTTTGGCTGCAGGCTCTTCTGTTCTGGAGGAAGAATGGTCATGTTGTCTCTACGTCGGGTGTTAACACCACCGGCGTCCCCATGGCCTACATTAACCACATGGTGGGCATGAATCTATTGCATGTAATGCGCTGGCCAAAACCATTTGGCACTGGTCCACCAAAGACAGATATGGTGTCACGCATCTTCTACGGAGAAGGAAAAATGTGACTGCAATAACAAATCGAGGGAAATTTGATGGTCAGGTTAGAATGATTCTTGGGCCCTGCGGTGTTCAAAACAAGTTGGCCATGATATGGAACGCCAGCAATTGATCTGTTTACCATGAGAAACAATGCACAGACAGCTTGGGATGCTGCTTAGCAACACTGACCCTGGGGCAGAGGCATTGGATGCTTTCTTTTTCATTGAACTGGCATGATTATGATTTTTACGCATTTCCCCAGGGCTATTGTGGGTAGATGTTGGGCCAAAAGATAGAGAAGAGGGGACCAGGCCAGAGGGATCGTAATGGTTGGTTCCTAAATGGCCGACAAAACCATGGTTGCTGGCATTGCTTCGGCTGCTAGTAGCCCCGCCAATTTTCTGCTCCAGTCATAACTCTGTCACCCAACCTCACACCCAAATGAATGCCACCATATTCATAAGCTCTCCTCTTTTGGCTTGCAGGTGTCGGAGAAATCGCTCCAAAGTCAGGGAGTAATCAGCTCACTGGTGTGAAATCTCTTGGCCTCCTGGCGAAAATCTACCACCCAGCAATACAACGTATACAATCAGCAAGTGGTTGCACTTTTGTCGTCAACAAGAAATAATCTGTTGCATAACCACTGCCCCTACAGTGATAGAATAGGAATTCTCACGGACTTATTTCCATTTTGGGCTACGTGCTCTGAACACAGCTCGGGCAGCTATCTCCTCAGTAGCCACGTTGGATGGCCCTTACACAGTTGGAAGCCACCCCCTTTTTTCGCGTTTTTTCAAGGGAGAGTGTTAAACTCAAAAACCGCCCAGTCCGCGCTACAGCTGTGTTTGGGATTGTCAAAAGTGGGTCTTAGACTACTTGCGGCAGCTCCCACCTGCCCGAAATTTAAACCCTCAAGTAAACTTCACTTTGAAGGACTTGTATGCTGGTCACTCTGGTGTCTGCCCAAGCGGGCCAGCAGACTATCACTTTATCTATAGAAAGACATAGAGGGTATAGATGCCTTAGCACAGTAAACATTCTTTGTTTCAAGATTGCTAAAGCAGAGTCAGCCTGGCAATGTGGGCTCTGTAAAACTTAAATTCTCTGCTATCCCCAGACAGGGGTTGCGTTTTACACTTACCTCCTTCATTAACTTGATCGAACTTATGTCAAGTAGCGAGGCAGACGAAAAGAAAGTTATTCATCAGTTTTCGTAAACCGCAACAAGACGTGGCCACGGAACTATAGTCAAGAGGGTGAGAGGACTGTTGATGCTCAAAGCTTGGATTAATGTACATTTTTTAAGCCTCAATTCGTTCGCACAGCCTCCGTCTTTAAAGCTTCCCAAGCAAGGTTCATTGATCTACTATTTTGAACCAAGCAGGATGGAAAAGCGAAAGAATTCAAAGAATACTACAACAAACTCATCACTGCGAAAAGTCCAAGATTATATGAACGCTATGTAGGTAGCATTAAGGAAATAATGCTACATCAGGTAGCCAACATGTGGCCCCGTAACATTTTCATATGAGCGGTGCGGGGGCGGCAACTAAAAGGATAGTCGTCCATCTGCATTATTATGCTGTATATATTTAATCTCAAGAGAATTATGCCGTGTTGCATTTTGTTACCAGTCAAGTGCATGCATGACAGGCTCTGAACAGGTAACTCCCTGTCAATTTTTTTCTGCATTGGTGTACAGTTTCCTATGACCTGCTGAGGCCAGGTCCTGCTTAAAGTCGCACACTGCCCACAGAACGGAAATTACACATAAAAATGGAAAGTAAACGAAGCACTTACCAAGTAGAAGCTTGATCTATTTTTTGATGGAATTGGAGGAGAGGTAATGTTGCCTCCATCCCTCCCTTGTATGTCGTACTTCCGTATTACGGGGCTGACGCGGTTGCTCGCAGCGTCTCATGGGCTAGGGTGACCGTCACACGTGACACCACACAGCGATGCTATACTCAGACATCCTCAGACTGAACAATGCATGCGCAGATGTTCTCACATTACCTCTCCACTCCAATTACCACTCACACACACATGAAGCTCAAATTCTTTACACTGGTAGTTTCGGTAAACTCTGTTCAATAACTGGACAGGTAACCACACTTTGATGATTCAAAGGGTAGCGTCAGGAGAAGACACCGACAACTGACCTTAATCATTTGAGGATTTTCTTGGACGCATTATTGCAACTGCATAGTCGTTTGGGCGTCAGTGTGGGAGCATTGAACAACACAAACCATACAGTGCTCACACACAGCCAGGCAGTTGTCACAGAATGAACAGATAATATAGATCAATATTGTATTTTCATACATATATTATAGTCATGTCTGAAAGAAGAAGAATCCAACCAATAATATTATCACTTGTAACGATGTTCACGGTTATGTTTAACTCAATCCCACCACAGCTGGCTTTGTCTTCAAGGTTATGCCTATACAAGCTAGCGATTCTGTCTTACTTCTTTTATAATTCACCATGCAAACAATTACAAAGGCATTCCATGTGTCTGCCCAAAGATTTCAGTGTATAGCATTTAACAGAAAACAGTCCTACTAATTCACAGTGATGATCTTCTGGACATGCATTTATTGCAACTTGTTTTGTGGTCGTGGTGCTGTTGTTTTGCAGTACACCCCATACAACTCAAAAACCGGTTTCACCTAATATGAATAGACAGAATATCCGGACCAATTATTGTATTTTTCATTAACAAGACTCTGGTCAAGAAGAGACGAATAACAATAGATTATCAATGGTATGTATGCACCTCCCCCCCCCCCCCAGTGTCGGCTTGCCTGGTTATGTCACTTGGGTTTATTATATTAGTCACCATGCACAAACAATACAAGGCATTCCATGTGTTGTTAAAGGTTTCGGTATTAGCAGTTTACAGAAACAGCCTACTAAATCAGTGACCAATTTCAGATTCGACAGGACTGATTCTTGACAAGTAATAAAAGGAGTAAAAAAAACGGTCAAATGCCTTCCATCCCTACAGTCAATCGGGGATTTATGAAACTTGGTCAGCAGTATCATGTGACCAATGTACACAAGGGTGTTAGAAAAGTGAGGTCAAAGGTCATCCAGGAGTTATTTTTGCCCGAAAGGTAAGTTTGGGGTCAAATCAGTCAAAACGCCTTTCTCTCCCTCAGATGAATTGGAGATTATGATAGTTGTCATTGACATTGACTAATGGTACATACAGGGTAGGGTGTTAGGAAGTTGAGTGTCCAAGGTCACCTAGGGGACAATTCCGCCATTTTTGCGGAAAAACTGCAAATGCTTCTCCTACAGTTAAATTGGGGCTAGTTCATGAAACTTGAATCCGTATTATCAGTGACCAATTAGTTACATGTGGGTGTCAGGAATTGAGGTGAAATGTCATCTAGGGTCATTTTGGCCAAAAAAGCCTTCTTGCAAAGGATTCGATCCATTATTGAACAGTGTTTTGTGGGGAAGACATGTTCTCCTACATTAATATAACAAAGTGTGGACCGAAGAACCGTCTATTAGAAGTTTTTTAAACTATATGATTCAAGGTCATGTAATACGAAGGACTCGTTTGATGACACATTGGAATGACCAATTAAAAACCACATATTTACTTGTAATAGCATCCATATCAGTATGAGTATGGACAGGGCAGGGGTGAGCTACGTGCCATTGGGCACTCTTGTTCTCTTCTATTTGCTTTTTTCGACGGTTAAATCTTGCCTGTCCAAGGATTATTTTTGAGACCTTCCTTGAATGTAATATTTCCTCACACGTCCAGAAGGTTAGAAGTAGGGAGTCGATTGCCGCATGCGCGGACGCTCAAGAACGTGACCCCTGATCACAAGCTGATTAGGGGGTCATGTGGTATGCAAAAGTTTAAATTATTAGTGTTTCTTCCATTATTAGGATGAACAAAGAGTATTTAACACCTGACTATTTCCCCAACAAGACACTGACATTAAAGCCTCACAACTGCCAAAATGCAAAAACATCAGTCTTCCATTTGATAGGTTAAATATAAATCAGACCTCGAACTATTCCAACTGGAATCATTATACCTGCAATCATCCAGCACAATGAACAATATAGAGTCCACTAAGAGGAAGAATGGTGTTCAAAGGGTGATTTGTTGGTATGTTGTGGTCTGTCAACCATAGTGGTTGACACAATATACCACACATGGTGGATATATTATTATATATGATCACCTACTTCTATATCAGCATACTGCTCCTCACTTGATTACTTCCCAAAATATCCAAATCTATATACAAACTATCTTTGATTGGTGACAATTTGGGATATATGTTAAGCCAGTCAGTTATTTGTGGCAAATAAAGGTGTGGGAATTATTGCCGGATCAGGAAATTACGTGCCCCAGGGGTAAAGTCTGAACAAGTAAAATTCACCCAAATTACAAAAAATTCTGTAAGTGATGTTGATTTCAGGTGTTCAGCTTTATCATTAGATTGAAAACTATAGAATAAGATGGCTCGAAACAGAGGTCAGCATCTGAAAATTCAACTTTATGCCCTACATATTTGAAGCCTCTATCTAGGTCAGGCTATTAACACCAGGCAGGGTGTGAAGAAGAAACCAAATCATGCTGTCATTGTCAGTGTATTTGGGGCTCACCAAATGATCCATAACTGATAGATTTGGAAAAATACTAGAGAAAGGTGTCTCTATTTTTCGCATAGCTTGCATAGGTTTCTTCCTTGAGACATCTAAGCCTGCTTGTTATCAAGGTTAGGCCTTAGGGTTAAGTATTGTAGAAATGTGACTAATATTGCCAAATTATGCAAATTAGAAATATTACCAACTTCATTGACCCATTTTCTGCTCTCGTTTCAAATATCTAGGACTAATGGATGGGCCACACCTCATATGTTTCATGGGAAATCAGCAAACTTAACATTTGCATGGATTGAAGGCAAATTATACACAGTTAATAAAAACATAGTGATTCAAGTCAATGTTAAAATTTGGGGGGGGGGGACTAGAGTAGACCATACAATAGCGCTTCTTGAAAATCGAACAAACGTTGAAATTTGGGATGAAACCAGGCAAATAGACAAATTGATGACCTCCAGTCTATGTTAAAAATGTTGGAGAGTAATGGTGAGCCATACCCACAAGTTGGATGAAAATCCGACAAACTTTAAAATTATGCATATATCATGCAAATTTAGACACATTGAATGACCTCCAGGACCCAAATACGAGAAAAAACTCAGAAACAAAGGTCCACCATACCCACCAGGTTTCATCGGACATCAAACAACTAAGATTTCCAATAAATTATGCAAATGGACACATTTATTGGGACCTCCAGTGACCAAATTTTTGTTAAAAATCTTTCGGGATCTGAGTAGACCATATTCCATAACTTAGACAAACTTTGAAATTCCCGGAGGATGCCAAACTGACAACTTAATAGCATTGTGTGCGCTGAAAATCTAATCATTCATCTACCTTATATCTGCACCTATGGCCAACCAAGTCACATTAGCACCTACGGTTCAGCCGTTATCTTGCTGACGAGCCTAAACAATTAATTATATGAAATAGGGGAAATTACCCTACTTAATTAGTGACTTTAGTGCCAAAATCTAAGATCGTGTTCAACCAACCCGATATCACACAAAATTTCATCGCAATCCTGCTCAACCGCGAAAGTTATACACACACACACAAACAACGAGACCACACACAACACTACACGCACGACAAAGTGCTCGCTAGCCTCTTCCTGAACTTTGTTAAGGCAGGAAAAAGCAACGAGGAAGTCATTGAAAAGGTTAGTCTTCAAGTAGCCTAACTTTCAAGTGGGCCTGATTTTCCATCATCGTAGTACATGATCATAACTCTGCAAGAATTTTTGGTCATGAAATGACATCACCAAGCATCAGGTTGACACATAACAGTCAAGGGTGGGCATATGCTGTACTAGTATACGTCCTGACTACAAATTTGAATAACATACCAACACAAACATGCTACATGGTGTCCTTAAAACTCTTTTTCCTTTATGAGCTGTTGTTATATTGCGACAAGTGATATAGGAACTCTACAATTGACAACCCTAACCAACATAGGCTATGACCAACCCCAACGTCAAGACGTCGTCAAATTATGCCTCTTCTCTCCGTTTTCCATAAGTATTTTGCTCTTCCTTTCGTCATTTTCTATTTGCTATCGTGAGTGGTGTGTTCTGTGTTCGTATTTTTTGTGTTTGAGCTTTTTTAAGTCTCTTCAGTGAGTTTTTTTTTTTCGGGCTATTTTTGCTCTAGGCCACTCGTTCCCCTCCCTAGCAAAGGCCTAGCTTTTCTTTCTTTTCTGCCTTCCTTACCTGTGTGTATTATCTGTTCCATGCGTATGCAAATACCTGGTGTGTATGTCCGCTGTGGTGAAGTGTTGAGTGTGCTATTTTATTTGCGTAAGCCTATTGTCCAGTTTTGTCTCTTGTTTTGTTCTGCTCCGTGGGCCGGGTGCAGGTAGCCTCTGGCTTCTTTTGTCGACAGTAATGATTTTGTTTCTTCTTCTCCATCATGAGGTAGTGCGCTTGCTACTGAGTGTGGTGTATTTCTATCTGATTTCGTGTTTATGTGTAAGGCCTATCTTGTTTTCCTCAATCATTTGACGATTATTGACCTTTTATTGTATTCTTATTCGTAAGGGCACCCGTGGTCGAATACATCGGAGTTAAACTAGTGTTTGTGTGTGTTTTCCTTTTCTCTCTTTTTTTTCTTCTGCATCATATTTTTCACTGGGTAGACCCCCTACTTATTTTTCATCTGTAGCTTTTTGTCTTCTATTTATTTGCTGTTATGAGAGGAAGGATAGGCTACTAGCCTGTCAGGGTTGTTATATGTGGATCAACAAAAAAAGTAAATCTGTCGTCGGGGCTGAGTTTTAAGTAGGTGAGCTTTGTGAGGACACTACGGCGGGGATGGGTATATTTATAGATTGTAAGAAGTGTCATAGAATAGCCGAGCTTGAACGAGGCTTGGCACGTGAGTGTCAGTGGAAGAGGTTAGGAGGGGTGCTGCTACCGATACAACGGAAGTCGGGGTTGATCCTGGCCTTGACACTAGGACCGTTTTAGTGTGGGCTGGCAGTTGAGGAGGCGGTGCAGGGGGTTCAGGATGGAGTTGGGGCGGGGAGAGTAGCAAGGAGGGGCGCCAGTCAGATCCGGTGTTCCAGTCGCGGTGGTGGAAGGGAAAAGGTGGACTTTGGGGAGGGATAAGGAAAAAGGGAAGTGTTGCTGGTGGGGATTCATTGTCCGGTATGGTGGCACAGGATTATCGCGTGGATAAGCTGAAGCGTACGCGCTTTTGTCTTCCGGGAGCTAGGGTCGAAGGACATTAGTGCGAGGGTCAACAGGATCGTGGGGGCTGAGGAGGTGGTGTTGTCGAGATAGGCACTTCATCTCCGGGTGACAGTCAGGACATCCTAAGATCCCGATTCCGAGACTGTCTGTGCAGCGGCTGAAGTCCCCTAGGTCTAAGTTTCGCGATTTGTGGCATTCTACCCTAGGTTTGACGGTCGCCTTGCTGGTAGGACGATAGCGGGTGCTCAATAGGTGGTTTCTATTTAGCTAGTGTGCTGGGCTGAGGAAGGGGCGTTACGTTGTGTGGATGTTGTCGTGTTTCTGGGGAAGGAGGGATCTTTTCGCTACAGGATGGTTCTTTCACCTTATGGTCGCGGGGGGGCTTCATCTGTAGGCAGTTGGTCAATTTCCTGCGTGGAATGGTTGTTAAACTAATTTTGGGGGCGAGGGTTTCAGGTGTCGCCACTAGGCTTACTGGCAGGTTGTAAATAGTACAGCATTCGCAGTGGGAGCTGGCGAGGTCCAACAGTAGCTCGATAGATTGATTTTGTTTTTAGCCAGCTTGGTCTTTTTTCTGTGCTAAATGTTCAAGTACAGGAACAAGTTTGATGAGTTTCTGATTTTTAGTCCCGGAACGCAAGCCTGGACGTCCATTGGTATTACAGAGTCGGGGTTGAACATTGATATTTCCACAGCCGAGTTCCACCTTCCTGTTTTGTGTTTATATAGGCATAGATAGGATAGATACTCTCCGGGGCATTGGTGGTGGAGATTTGTTGTATGTGAGGTCTGACATTGACATCGGTTTTTTGAGAAGGTCGATATTGGTGTAAGTTTGGTCACCTCGGTTTGGTGTGAAATTCCGTCTAAATCATCTGGTATTCCCCGTTCTTTATTAGTTGGCGTTTGTGTACCGTTCTCCAAATAGGCTCTGAAGCAAACAACTCTTCGCTTTCCGACATGCCTTTTCGAAGTTTCTGAGAAGAGTAACAACTATTATGGTCGATTTCAATTAT
Organism: Sclerodactyla briareus; assembly: GCA_026419785.1. NCBI lineage: Eukaryota > Metazoa > Echinodermata > Holothuroidea > Dendrochirotida > Sclerodactylidae > Sclerodactyla > Sclerodactyla briareus. Next base: position 44,865 of record JAODTK010003466.1, on the reverse strand, counting down.
CCAGATAATTCTTGGTCTAATGGTACTAGTGGCAGTCCTGGATCTGGCTTTTTTCAACGTCACACCGCGGCATTGTTTCTTTCTCAGCAGTACAGTTTCAACCAGAAAGCATAGATTTTGGATTAGTTTTGAGCAGTGCTCAGAGTCTGTGAGATAATGTAGAGGCTTGGGAAGGCTCGGTGGCAAGTGATCACGATATTTAGCTTCAATGTGTTATGGTTGTCATATTCCACAGAGTGTCGAGCTTGTTCCTTGTTTCGCGAAAGGCGATGTGGATGGCATTGCCAGGTTTTTTAGCACAGTAGATTGGCATAAATGTTAACAAAGTACGAATGCTGTTGACTCTTGGACTGGTTCATTGAAGTTCACGAGGTTATGAAAGGTTACGTTCATTGGGGGAAACGTCGCAGTAAGAACAAGAGGCCTTCTTGCATGAAAAGGGAAGTTTTTTCGGCCATAAACGTAAACGGACATTTATCGCGACTTTATCGTTCTTCTGGGCCGGTGTCTGGTTCGATAGGCATTTCAAAGTTCCGAAACAAAAGCTTGTCCGTTTTAGTTTCTGGTGCTACTTGATTTCGAGAGGCAAGTGCATCTACATCAAGGGAGATCCTCGTGCCATTTTTCTATTCTGTGAGGGGGAAGTAGAAAGTCAAGGACCGCATTGGTCCTTGTAGATTCCAACTCGGGTAGTACACTCAGCGATAGCAGGAGATGGCTAAGTTTTTAATTATTACTTCTCGTCTGTTTCTACTCATGGGAACTTGGATAATTTTGGGGACCTAGTTGTCGGGGTTTCTCAGCAGAGATTGGTAAATATGGTGTGTTCGTTCTGGTTTCGTAAAGGAGAAAACATGCAGCAGAAGCTCAAAAGTGATTACTAAAAGTGGATGTTACGGAATGATTGGAAGAGAGCAAATGTTTCTCCTATTTTCCCAAGAAGGTAAAACGGTCTCTTCCTTGTAATTACAGGCCAGTCAGTTAAGAGTGTGGTCTGCAGGTAATGGAATCAATTGCATTCGGGATCATGATGGTTGATTATCAATGAGCCATAGTCGGAGGAGAGATCTCAGCATGGGTTAGGAAGATCGTTCGTGTTGACTAATCTCTTGGAATTTGTGGAAGATTTTACATGTTCTGTTGACACGGCAATGCTGTTGATATAATTTTCCTGGACGTCAGAAATCTTTTGACAATGTTCCTCATGACAGCGTCTCTACCTCAAGTTGGAGAGCTTTGGATTGCGGGGAATAGTCCTCAATGGATCGTGAGTGTCTTCATATAGGAACACCAGTGTGTCATTAATGGCGGTCGTCTTCTTCTTGGCACAAGTCACTAGTTGTGTTCCCCCTGGATCGTTTCTTGGGCGCTCCTGTGTCTGGCGTATATTGACGATCTTGAAGTTCTGTTGATTCAGGGTTGTATCGTAGGTCGGTTCGAATGAATGAGGCTGCTATTGTTCAAGGTGGGGGGATCTGGATATAATTTCCAACTGGTCTTCCGATTGGCAAAATGTTTTTCAATGTCGACAAGTGCAAAGTATGCAGGTTGGTTTTCAACATCGCACGCTTTCCTTCAAGTTATGCCGAATCATCCCAGGAGGTGATTTCCGAAAAAGATCTTGGGTTTGTTTTGATTCTTCTTTCTTTGAACCCTTTCCAGCAATGTGCAGAAGCTGCTAGAAGAGGTAATTGATTTCTTGGCTTGATTAACGTCACATCATTTTTTCCTCCTTGATACTGATATGGTTTGTCAGTCTTGTTTACGCAACGAGTGAGACCCACCTGATTATTCTGTACAAGTGTGGAAATCCCTACTTTGCAAAAAGCCAACAGGTATTGAGAACGTTCAGCGTAGGCCAACTGAATGATTCACTGTCTGAAAAATTTATTCTTACGAAGCAAGATTAAGGCGTCTCGTCTAACTACCATGAGCTGAGGCGATTCGGGGTACTTTATTCGGTTTTCAAAATTGGTCCATGGACCTTCGCTGGCCTGTCCTTCCACTACTTCTTTGAATTTTTCCATGTTACTGCCAATAGCGGCCACTGTCTCAGCTCGTTGCAAGCGCTGCAGAATGGACATCGTAATATTTCTTCTCCAGAAGAGTGATCAATGAGTGGATTGTCCTTTCTGAAATGTTCTTTGCTCAAGAGTGTGAATGCTTCAATACGTCTTGATTTAGTTTTCAGGAATCAAGGGCGTATTATTTGTTCCGATCTTGGTTCATTTTTCTTTCTGGGTTGTTGTGGCTTCGGTGTCGTCTATGAGGATTATGTCCTTCCTGACTCTCATTCACTAAACTAAACTAAATAAACTAACTATGACCTGAGGCAATCAAGAATAGACATTAGGAAAATAGTGAGATGTTAATTTATGCTTACCTGCAGGATGTAGGATATACTTCTTCATATTACCAGTGTAACTAAGGTACTCCCCTAGGGGATTGCAATGATAACAAATAATGATTCTTCTCCTATTAGTCCAACGGGGATGTTCCTCAGTCCCAAGAAACTGCCAAGAGGATTCAAAAATCAGACTGAATGATTTCCATCCACCTGGCAGGTTGTTGTTCCTATTCGAGGATGTAATTTCGTCCAAACTTATTCAACTCATTCCATATTCTAACAACTGTTTGAGGGTAGGGTCAAAGGTCATCTGATTCGACCGATTCAAAGTCTGAAAACAAGATGAGTAATCTTCGACAATTTGCTCGCAAACTTGCTGACTTGACCCCCTCGATGACTTTTGCTTTCACCTTACCTGAACACCCTGTATGAACCATTGGTCAATGATATGATGGCCACCTTTTTTCCACCTAGAAAGGGAATTCTATGGGCATATTCAGGATAATCTCCAGCCTACAGAGAGCTGTTACTTTCAACACTGTACTCACCCGAGCATACTCTCTTGAACCACATAGAATATAATCTTCAATGGCCTGGCAGGATTGTGGACTTTCTGGTGAACGAACCTATAGAGAAAAATAACCTGGTAGCAAAGAAAAAAATACTCAGATTGGTATAGATTTCAAATAATTCAGGAAACAAAACATTGTAGTTGATTCATCTCACCTCCAAATCAACAATTTTTCAATAAATGTTTGATTTGCCTTAGTCTGCCTATTATCGTTATGTGGCATGTGACAGGAGAACACTTTTGCATTTGTCTCAAGCCAAGTTCAGTTCATTCGGTTTATGTTAGGATTTGATTTTCCTACCTCAAAAGATGACTGAAACATGTGTGAAGCATGGTCACTATGTTCAAATGCAAATTAGGCCCAAAAATCATCAAAGGCCGATTTACATATTTCTGAGGGGAATGCAGCTTATTTACATACACAGCTCGACCAACATTGAACTGTGGTTTTCTGCTACATAGTTGAACATATTGCGCTCTACTGTTGCTCTTCAACTTTTGTTTATACCCACCCCAGCTTCTTGCGGGACCTTCTTTACTTTTATACCAGGATTTCATGTAAACCATTTATACCCTGCAGATAATCCTTTTTAACAATTCATTGGGAAGAATACAATAGACCTGCGAGGCATAACAGGACGAATACTCTTTCAGTGAACATGCTTTGTAATCCCAATGCAGGCCAGTGATAACAACGTGTGGCATGACTAATTATTCATATGATGCTGATATCTGCAAAACCAATTAAAAATGAGCACAAAAAGCTCCCTCTATCTTCATAAAGCTCATGCACCTAGAAACCCTAGAAACTCTTCTGGCATAGATCACCAATATTACTATACATGAAGAATGTTTACCAAGATCCAACATGTATGAGAAGAGACTAAGATGAATAAACCAACACAGAGGACTTTCAACATCACGTTTGGAATATACCTCATCAGTCTGAGATCCATACAAAGCCTGCAACAAATTAGAAAAGCTTCAACTGTAACGTGCTCTTTTCACAGCTCCTCCTCAACAGCTGGGGTTGCCCACACTGCGGGAGATAAGGCAGGATTCACGACTCGAGCTTTTCCACAAATCGCTCCATAACTTGTAGCACTTCCAGTACCAAATTTGTTGATCAGAAAATTGCCAATCTGATCATCTTAGTGAATGGTGCTAGTTGCAGACAGACAGGTTTGCGTGCAGACAGAATGCTTTTAAATGGTCATTTTGGCCAAGAACACCTCCAGATTGGAACCATTATACTTTCAAGCCATCTAAACAAGGCAAATCCAAATTGCTGTCAGATGACAAAGATGGGCTTCAAGTCTTTGAGTTTGTGCATGTCTCATGCTTCCCCATGCAGTGATAAACACTAGTTGGTGTAGTACAGACAAGATTAGTCTTTCTAGTTCGTGCTTGGGCAATGCTCTACTCTGTTGATCAACCAGGCAATAACTGGGGACCTGAGAAATCTGAGATTAACATACTCGTCAAATCATTGCAAGATAATACCTACTACCAGAGTGCCTACGTAATCCCATAGATCCAGATAATAAATGTGAAGGGGTTTGATAGCCCCATACCACTGAAAAATATAATTATTGTTACGAAACAAATACCACTGACCTATCAATAGATCCCGCCTAATCCCCCTACTTTTATTAGTACAACCTCTCTGCTCTGTTTTGATGCAGTATTGTGCCCCCCATGAGGGCGCTGTATACTGTGGCTGTCGCCTTGTTCTTGTACAGGAAGTGTCTTAGTTCACTAACGCCGACCTCCTGACACGTGTAGCCGCCGTGTTTGATGGAGTTCCTTTTATTGGCGCAGGCTGTTTGTTTTTTTTTTTTTTTCCTGAATCTCTGTGAAATAAACGTAATATGTTCTATGTTACTGGCTCTGATACTGCTAGAGTAGATGATATGCGAGAGCCATAACTAAACAATAGAGAGGGCTATTCCCCACTTAAAACTCAGCATGATGTCTGCAGGGTTTTGTTCGACAGATCCCCCATAATTGGGCTTCTCCTCATCATAATGTCATTGAAGTAACAGAGCATAGACATAGAGAACATAATATCCTTATTTTGCTACTGCATTGTTGAACGGGATTTGGACACATATAGGCTGGTTGTCCAATACTATAGCTTCTCACTGATAGAGTCACACATTGTAATATACTGATCTCTACAATCTTTGTTACAGTCATTCTGTTTACATTCTTCCATTTCCTTGAATGCCATCTGGTCTACGGTCATGAGGAGTAGGCAGGCAGGGCTATGGTCTAGATACGGTAGCTATCTCTAATGGTAGAGTCACACATTGTTATATACTGACCTCTACAATTTTTTGTTTACATTCTCTCATTTCTCCTCCTTCTCCCCTCTCCCATTTCCTGAAGGCCATCTGGTCTACGGTCATGAGGAGTAGGCAGGCAGGGCTATGGTCTAGATACGGTAGCTATCTCTAATGGTAGAGTCACACATTGTAATATACTGATCTCTACAATCTTCTGTTTACATTCTTCCATTTCCTTGAAGGCCATCTGGTCTACAGTCATGAGGAGTAGGCAGGCAGGGCTGTGGTCCAGGTATGATATATGTGAGTACAGGTATCCACTGCTATCAAAGTTAGGAAGACATATTGGTACCCATGAGTCTGCTGTCTCAAAGGCTGCTGAAGACTTCAGAAGATTGATGACTAGGTGTAAATCTGAAGACTAATAAATTGAAATGAATTTAGGGTGGACGGCCCACAATTTCATGCAGATAACTTTAGATTTCTCTTTACGTTTATTCATCTGAATGGCAGACACCATGTCAGTAAACACCTATTGAAATGTTTAATATTTGGATAGGAAATATGTGAGATGTTGATACTGACTAATTTTAGTATAGTGACAAAGAATAGTGATTATTTGAACCAATAAATTATAACTGATTGGAAATGTTGAAATTACATACAACAACATATTCATACAATTTTTAGAATTTATCATCTGTAGCTAAAAGCTGAATTGCGAACATTACCATTAAACTAGAAACTCAGATGACAAAATACATAACATACATACAACTATAATGGAAACAATTCCAATCAGGTGTCATTCCCATCTGCGATTTTTGTGCATAATTGCATACCATGCTGCCCCCGGTTAGCATCAAAAACCATGCATACCAACATAGCTTGCATTCAGTCCACGGATCATAATACTATTTTCGCTGATGTGTTCCATCCAGTGATGCAGCGGATGAGCCAACAATCCACGGAATGAGTTTTTTCTTCCTCCTAATGCAATGAGTTTGTTGACCAAGGTAGTGTGATTGATGCAGTCATATGCCTTTGAAAAATTTGTGACTACCAAGTTGCCAACCCTGTCTGGTTTGTCTAGCTCTTAAAGAAGCCCCAAAGAGAACTCTTCTTAGTGATGAGTGGTGCGACCCTGAGCAGACTCCCAATCGGACGATCGAGTTAGGTTGAAGTCCTCCATAATCAGTCAGTGACAAAGCCTTTGCAGATTTTGGCAAATTGCGACGTGAGGGATATTGGTCTGAGTTGGGTAATAACAGCAGGTCTTTCCGTATGGGAATAACTGTCGCATCCTTCCACATCTGTGGTACCTTATATAACGCTCCACCACCCAGTTCCAAGCGGTTCACAAGAGGAAACAAGGCGCCCGCCCCCAGTGTCTCGCCTGGTTGCGCGATCATGGCTTATTCCATCAGTCACCATGCAAACAATTAAGTAAAATGCGCTGCTCCCAGATTCTGGTATTCGCCTGTTGATCAGAAACCAGCTACTAATCAGTGACCAATTTTGAATCATAGGGACTGAATTATTCGACCATGCCTCCAAGGAGTATAATATTGTGGGAAATGTACTACAATTGCCTAAATTAACTGCAAATAGACATATTACTCAACTTCCATTGACCCATTTTCTGCTCTCGTTTCAATATCTCAGGACTAATGGTGGGCCACACCTAATATGTTTCATTGGAAATCCCAGAAACTTCAACAATTTGGCATGGCGATGAAGGCAAATTAATACAGATTAATGAAACCTAGGGATTCAAGTCACTGTTAAGATTTGGGGGGACTAGAGGGTAGGACCATACCAATAGCGCTTCGTGGAAATCGTAACACAAAAGTTGAATGAAATTTGGGAATGAAACATGCAAAATAGCACATTGAATGACCTCCAGTCTATGTTACAAATGTGGGAGAGTTAATGGTAAGCCCATGGTACCCACCAAGTTTGCATTGAAAATCCGACAAACTTAAAAATTAGGCCATTATTATGAAATTAGACACATTGAATGACCTCCAGTGACCCAAATACATAGAAAAAAATCAGAAACAAGGTCCACATACCCACCAGGTTCATGGAATCCAAACAACTAAGATTTCCCATAAATTATGCAATGAGACACATTTATGACCTCCAGTGACCCCAAATTTTTGTTAAAAATTTCGGGACTGAAGGTAGACCATATTCCATAACTTAGACAAACTTTGAAATTTCCCGTGAGTTATGCAAACTGGACAACTTAATTAGCATATTTTGCGCTGAAAATCTAATTCAGTTCATCGACCTTATATTCGTCACATTGCTATGGCCAAACCAAATCACCATAGCCCTCCGGTTCATCCGTTTCTTGCTGACGAGCTAACAATTAATTATATGAAATAGGGGAATTACCTTACTTGATAAGTGACTTTTGTGCCAAAATCTAAGATCGTGTTCACCCAACCGCATTACTTACATACAAATTCATCGAAATCCTGCTACGTGAAAGTTATACACACACACACACAAACGAGACCACACACACACACATACACACACGACAAAGTGATCGCTAAGGCCTCTCCCTGAACTTGTTAGGCGAGGCAAAAACAGCAACTTAGGAAGCTTGAAAGGTTAGTCTTCAAGTAGCCTAATTTTCAAGTGGCCTGATTTCATCATCTGAGTACATGATTAATAACATCTGCAAGATTTTGTCAGGAATGACATCACGCAAAGCATCAGGTTGACACATACAGTCAATGGTGGGCATATGCTGTACATAGTAGTACGTCTGACTACAAAATGTTGAATAACATACACACAAAACATGCTACATGGTGTCCTTAAAACTCTTCCTTTATGAGCTATTGTTATATTGGACAAGTGATATAGTAACTCTACATTGACACCCTAACCAACATAGGGCTATGACATGAGGCAAGCAAGAAAGAGACATTAGGAAAATAGTGAGATGTTAACAATTTATGCTTACCTGCAGGATGTAGGATATACTTCTTCATATAACCAGTGTATACTACTGACCATCAGCGATTAAAATGGCAAAAACTAAATCCTGCGAAAAGAGAGAAATAATGCAGAGAATTTTATTCAAATTTGTGAGGAAAGAAACCCAACACAAGCTTGTCTGAGCAATGTCATGCGGGAGTGGATAGAACCAACCTGAATTCATCGTCACCTATCATTGCTAATTAAATTCTCCAAGTAGTTTGCCGGAACTATGCCCCACCTCATTGCCAAATTGTCTTCCAAGTATTGCTGATATATATAAAAACTTGACAGTACTTCTCCCAACCTTGGCTGGATGTGGTAGCTAGGACCATTCGTATGTGGATATCTTAGAAAAGTGATACATGCAACCGCCTGGCTGGTGGGTGAATTAGCTTAGCTTAGAAACATGCCATGAGGGAATGGTATCTGCAGATATAACCTGTTCATTTGATCAATCTATTCTTAGAAATTATCCTTCACAATACCACTAAGCATGCATGTGTTGTCCTGACCGCTCCACAGGAGGGCCTCCAATCATCGAGTGCTAACCTTGACCTTAGCACTCTGGCATACTAATGTCTTAATAGAATCCCTGACCAATGAGTCTAGAGGGAGCCTTCTCACAGCTGACCTATCAAGTACTAACCTTGACCTTCGCACTCAGCATACTCTGTCCTATAAAGTCCCTGACCGATGAGTCTAGAGGGAGCCTCCCACCCCCCTGACCTTTCAGTACTAACCTTGACCTTCGCACTCTGCGTACTCTTTCTATCAGACGTCACTGGCTGATGCTTCTCTATGGAGCGATCCCGCCTCGCCGCTGACCTATCAAGTCCTAACCTTGACCTTAGCCACTCTGCATACTCTGACCAATAGAGTCCCTCATCGATGAATCTAGATGAGCCCTCTCATCTTCAAACCGCGGACGTCCTCATGTCCTGAACCGTGGACCTTAGCACTCTGCACATACTTCTGTCCTATAGCAGTCCCCACGAGCCGATGGAGTCCCACGAGGGGCCCTCTACTGCTGGACAGGAGGAAGCATGGACCACGTTCCAGCATATCATCTAGACTATTCAAGGATTTTCATCAGTACTGAATACAACATGAAACAGAATGGTTACAGAAATCTTTTAATTAGTTACGATGAATCGTGACAGAGTTTTTCCATTTACTTTCCATAATCAAGCAGTTCTGTTACATACCATATCAAAATCAATTGTTCATATAGAGAGAATATGTCCCCGGCTAATTCCGCCATTGAGAGGTTGATGCCAGAACTTTTTTGAAATTTCTGGAACCTTTTCCTAAATAAAGACAGGACGAATGCATCACAAATCGCTAGTATATATTACCCCTAGCTGGAAATATTTTTATTCTGTGTCTAATTTGGGGGTACCGCCCCACCGGTGCTAGTACGTTAACCTCTCCCTATGCAGTAATGAGACAAGTCAAATAGCTGCAGCATGACGTCAGTAGTGTTCTGTTAGGCATGCAGTTAATTTATCATTTGGGAACTGCTGATGAGATATTTCAACTAATAAACTCATCAAGCAAAAAAGAAATGGGATGCAGACTATCAAAAAAGAGCAGCATAGGGTAGGGCACTATTTAGCTTTAACAGAACTACACGACTTCACTCCTCGAGCCGTCTTATCTTCTCCTTATCTTAAAGTTTACATAAGGCTAACTGGTGTTTACAGGTGCTACAACTGAACTCATCCTATCACACTGAACACATCCTATAGTCTCTAACAGAATATCCACTCCAAGTATAAACCTACCTGAGAGTACCTCCGTATATCATAATGTTTCTTCCTTTGTTTCAAAATATCCTGGTGAGCTGTGCTTGTGTTAAGACACTTAGAATCTGTCGTATGTACTGTAGTGTGGTAGCATCAGCTGTATTAAACAGATTGGATATAGAACAAGTTTTCAAGTTTACCCGCCACGGAAGAAGATTCCCCCCCCCCAAAAAAATAACGAGTGACAACAGCCTCTTTACTTCCATAATGCTTTCTCCTCCCCCTCTTCATCCTAGTAGTCCCATTCTGGCCACTCCACCCCCGCCTCACCAGAATTAAGGGCATCACAAGTCGCATTCTTTAGGCGACGTTATAATACTTTACATTGCAAATCAATACAATATCTCCACATATACACATTTTGACTAGTATTTGCACGCTGGCTGTCCCTGTGACGAGCAATTATAATCTTTTCAATTGTGTGATTGGAAAATTATTAATATTTGATTGACTTGTTCACAATCAGGAAGAATAATGGGTTAGACGAAAACTAAATATATTCTTTTCTAATTAAACAATTCATGTTGGATTTCGTCATTATACTCGGGTTATTTTGTCCTAGCATCATTTAGCTATCTTACCAGGAACCCTCAGAGTTGTTTTTTCATAAAAACCATGACGGGAATCAATTAAACCTAACTGTTAGTTATCTCAACTTTGTCAAAGCTCCAGATGTTGAGTTGACGGTTTTGTGGGTTGGACCCCGTTGAGAGATCAACAGTTCTTTATGAGACGCTTCATCTTGACCCCATGAACACACAATTAAAATATTCTGGTAGCTCTCCTTTTGAACATTGTTAATTACAACTCATCTACATAAGGTCTTTAATGTGGTCCCATCCCTCTGTATCAGTATGAATTACATGACTATTTCAATAAACAGTCACAATCAACCAAATATCATTTATTGCCTTTGTAAAATGTAGAGAGTTGTGCAGAATTCTGAAGAATTACTCACCTGTTTGTTGTGATTCTCCGGCTGATAAGCACCACCAAGATAATAGTGTTGCCGTATAGCAATCAATAAGATGACCCCCATCAACCTATCTACCTGGAAACCAGAGAACAGGGAGGAACAATTATACATGAGAACAAATCAGTCAGGGTAGCGGTCAGGTAGGTGGGGATAGGGTTTAATGACACCTTACTGCCGAGTGATTAGACCGGAAGTGAGAAAACAGGGAGAAATGTCCACAAGTAGGTGTAGTATTTAATGCACTTAATTATAGAGTGTGATATAGGGACCTGGAAGCAAGAAAACAGTAACAAAACCCCCAAAACCCAAGAAGAGTCGACTGCATTACACTAGAACCATGAAGTGACGGACCAAGATCTTGCATATTTCAACAGCAGTACAGCCACTAGAGCAAACGTCTGGTGATGCTGGAATCAAACCCAGAATGTTTGCGAAGTGTCATTGATACCACTCTGCCGCCATATTTTTCGGTATTTTTCCACCATCTCTGACCGAACTGAGCAGATAGCCAAAAGTGGAGGGTTAAGGGGGTGCAAATAGATTATACGCAGAAACCATATCAAAAATAGGGTTGAAGTATCCCAGCGCATTCGCTATGACAGGAGCCTGAAAATGGAACAAAAATTAAATGTAAATGAGACTTCAATCCATACAGGATTGGCCAAGTGTAAAGTAGAAGGAACATCAAGTCATTTGTAACACTGATTATTTAGAATCAGATGAATTTTTTTGTATATTAGTTGCATATTATCACAGTTAGGTAAACGCCACCGGGGCAGTCATTATATCTTGCACAAATGATATTAAGGCTTGGATTACTCCCATTAAGGTGACAAGTTTATCTTCATTGCCGTATCTGAAAGAGAAAATAACAAGAAACCACTACTTAATGAAGGAATACCCCAAATATCTGAAACTTCATTACCACCAATTGATCAATCCATTTCAGTGGTGAGGACTTGTTATGATTGCTAAACATGAAATCTTCCAGGCAGGGAGATCATGATGGAAAAAAGGATCTAAGTCCTGAAGATCTTCATGCACCACACTAGATAAGGGAGATTGGGGAAGACCAGGTACAGTGTAGGGGTTCATGCAGAGGATCGATGTCTGGATATTTCACTGAAAGAGAGAGATTTAAGTTCGAGCTGCCATCAACTGTTTCACGCACTAAAGTGGAAAAAGGCAGACGTTGAATGGTGATAATGAGTATAGACAGATGATTCCACAGAAGTAACTACTTCTTGGTATCTCCAGTACAGTTCGTGTTTCTAGTTTCTTGTGACAGTGGTTGGTGGAGCTTGTTCTCAAAGCTGAGGATAGTGGGTGGTGCTGCTTCCAGTTGCAATGAGTGAGGCAAGAGGAAGGAAGTAGAATGTGTGGATACAGAGTCCATCAAGCCATAGCAGCAGTCTAATATAATTGTCTGATGTGTTTGAATCTTGTTACAAAAGTATGGAGTGCATATGTATCATTGACATTTCTCTGTTTTCCCAGCTTATTCTTCTGTCTGTCAACCTGTTGACTGAACTCCACGCTATACTATGCATCATGTGAAGATGAGGTTATTACTACTTGCTGGTGTCCAGTGTTGTGTCTTGTCAATTTTATTGTTACTTCATATAGCAGTATCTCAGTTTTACATTTACAGATGAGATGTTCCTCGTGAGGTGTAAACTTTTTTGACTGTCCAGATTTGCCGTTTTGCTAGCAGACTTCTTGCGTGTAGCAACGGACAGTTGATTCTCTGTTGTTGTGTAGACAGAGCAACAGAGCTTCTACATCCCAGCACATTTCACATATTGCAAAATCAAAGCACTAACCTGAATATATAGGTTTCCTGCTTCACTTAAGATGAAGATGTGTTATTTGTGACATATTCAAGCAAGGCTGTGACATCTGAATGGACATAGGTAAAATACAGAACCTATGGGCAAAGTTGAAAAACAACTGACAGGACAAATTCTAGCTATTGTAAGTAGAGCCTAGTTACTTTTAAATTTGAGAATATTGAAAAGATGAGGCTCATATTGTTTCGGCTATTGAAAATTGTATGTGGTTGCTACAGACAAAGGATTTTTGAAAGTTCTGAACCAATTGGTCCTTGGCCGGACAGGGTAAGAAAAGAGTATCACATTATCAATGTCCAGCTCCGCTTTGCAAAACACGGGGGCGGAGGGCGAATCGCCCCGAAAGTTAAAAAAAGAGCTCTCAAAATCACCTTCAAGGGGGCGGGAAAAATGTCAAAAGATTGGGCAAAGTCGCCCCTGAAAAATTCTTCATTGCCATTGGTATGTCCAAGCAAAAAGAGATTCTGATTTGGCCAATCATACCATCAAAAACGGTTATGATTTCGTGAATCACGATGTTTCGTAAGACCACTGTCTCATTATAAAGCACGTACATGATTATAATATTCCAGTGAGTCACACACATGAGTACTGCAGTGAACCTCTCACTGCACCCGCACGTTTATAACAGTACGCTATATATATACGTACGTACACTCGCAAGACGACGCAGCGGTGGCGGCTGCCGATACGAGTAATCTACAAAAAACAGTACAGGGTTGTGAATCTGTGAGCTACGAAGACTTACCCCTTATCGGACCAGCCCCCCTCAATACGCTACCGAGCGTCTGGCATTTTAACATGGTACCGGGTTGGCAACCCCACGCCCTTCTCGTTTTTCCAGGCTAGGGTCCTGCATTCTAGCGGGGTTTACCGGAAAAGCGAATGTGTGGAGGCCTGCGACGGCCCGGGAGAGGGATGGATGGGTGGGGACTGTCCATAAGGGGTAAGTTATTCGTTTAGGTGGTAAGTATTTGTAGAATCATTTCACCTACTTCACTGACCCCTTATCGACCATGACCAGTATAAGCATAGGGCGCTCGGTGGTGGGCCCGTGCCGTCGCGCCGTGCAGGAGGATGCTGAGAGTCGGAGGTTGCAGAGCCGATATGGCAACTGCCCTTCTTTGTACCACCGCGTCCGTCCATAGCCACGCGACAAAGGTGCGGCAGGGTCTTATCCGCCGACGATTTCTCACGACTTAGTCTAGCCGGACTCGAGAAGCCCTGCTGCCGGCGGATGCGGAAGCCAAAAAATGATCGCCGTGACGGATCAAACGAGTCCTCTCTCGATATCCAGCCCTTGGCCTGGACGGGCACCAGTGCTTGTCCTCGGCTTTTCCCGAGGGCGACCCGATCGTGGGGAGTCATCTCCCGCGCGAACGCCCCCGACTGGACCTTTGCCAAGAAGGCCCGGACCCGGGAGGGAACGGATCCCGTCTGGACCGTGCCAGGGAAGCACTGCTTAATAGTAAGCGCATCAACAGCTTCCTGTGGCTCGCGGAGGCCACTGCCACCCCCAACAAACGGCGGTGAGGTTGAGGAGCTCCATCGCTCGTAAGGCGTTTCGCGGATGGTGGCGAGGAAACTGCCGGAGCCAACTAGAGCGGCAGGAGACGCTCGCTAAACGTCGCCTAGGAGCTGGCTGTCAGTGACATGCTACGCCCCGGAGGACCCGTCCGGGAAAAAACGCGATGTATCGCCGCAAGTGCGGAGGCTGAATGCCCCGGATCGTCGAGCCCTGCTTTCCCTGTAGAAGAGGGGCCAAGACGAATTACATCGCCGGCCCTACCGCGGCAACACCAACGGGGGTCAACCGATGATGTTGCGACGTCCGTCCAACCTGGCCGCTTTTCGGAACCACTGTTTGCTCGTCTCCCCGAAGAGACCCAGGGCGCAAGTGCCGTGGTACAACAAGCTTACCATCTGCCCGAGCCGGAAAGGGTCTGGAAGCAGAGGGTCTGAAGTTCGCGGCATGTTAGCCGCAACGAATAGATCGCGAACGGGTCGTCGATCGGGACGCGTCACTCTGCGTGCCCTTTCCGTTGATCCTCCACAAGGGCCCGTCGTCCCAAGCTGGCCCCCCTCACCCGAGAGCGACGCGTCTGTGTTCACTGTCGCCCTGGGAATGGGCGGTCGCAAAAAGCGACTATAAAAACCCGCAGCCCCCATGTGGCTCTGTCCCACCGCAGCCCTGTCCACCGCAGCCACCTATGTGGCTCCGTCCATCAGGACAGGAATAGCCCGAGATCCACAGAGGGATCGGCTTGGGCGGATTGACCAACAGACTGCGCCGCCGCGGCCGCGCGCGCGACGGCAAGATCGAGAATATCGATCATAGTGGCCGTGGAACCAAGGACCGAGTCCCGGCCCTGGCGGAGAATACTCGGAGGGCAGGATAAACGCTGTAGCCGCCCGCGGCACGTCCGAATGCGCTGAGACCCGCGCGTATGAGCAACAATCGACCCGCTTTCGACTGGGCCACCCGGGCCAATCTCGGTGTAAGCGGTACGACTGTGATGCCCTCCGGCGCAAGAGAAGCGAGGATGGGCTGCGACACAGGTGAAAGAAGCTCGGGGCCGTCTTGAGCCGAATGGGATGGACCACCAAGGCGGTTAGTCCTGCCCCCTGATAGCGGAACGCTAAGAATCGGCCGTGAAGCGGGTGCCTGGGCAGATGAAGCGTCCCGTTTAGTCTCCTCGACGTCCCCGCCCCGTCTTGTAGGACGGATTGAAATGGCGGTAGCAAGGTACCCCCCACCCAGATTTCCCTCGGGCGGACTGTCGATACCCCTCCGCGTGTGTGCTTTCCGCCGGAAACGAGGAACTGCGTAAACGACCTTGTTTCGCCTATGCCTTCGGCCTCCCTTCACAGCTTAGAGGTCGATGTCGGCGGCGCTGGCCGAGGCCGGCCTCCTGCCGGTTCTCGATTGCCGGGCGGCATTGAAGCCATCCACAAAAAGGGTCACGTCCTCCAGGAGTGCCAGTCCGCCGAAGCCAGCATTATCATGGCCTCCTAGGTTTTTATGACACAACCGCTCGATGACTATGTCCCGCCACGCTCCCGGGGCCCATCGGAGGCGCTTGCGCCTAGCTGCGTATCACATTCCCGATGTCCCGTTGAGAGCTGCGCCCCTCTACTCCGTGGAAACGCCGTAAACGCACAATTTCCACGACGAGCCGGTAAGCGCATGCGTAACACATGCGGACCGACGAGTCGGGGTCCCAGAGTTCATTTTAGTAGAGTCCCTCAGGGGTTTTGAACATCCTCATTTGGATGAAGGTCCCCGGGCGATGGAACTCGAATTGGGTGGAAACCCCTCACCATCGATCGGACCACACATGGTGGTTTTGTCTAACCGTCCCCAGCAATGAGGGATGGCGGGACGTCGGCGCGGTGGCTGTTTTCCGATCGGGACTGCTCTTCGGAGCCCAGGCCCCATTGGAATGTGGCGACCGCTCATTCCTGAGCGTTCCGGGAATGTCCGTGGCCGAGAACACGCCGCCCCCCTCTCGTACCCGAGAAACCTCGTGTCGCCGAGCGAGTGAACGACCGAAACAAACGGCGGCCTCTACCGGGAACCGTTTGAACGCCGGTGGCGGGGCTGCTCCAAGGACCCCGAGACTGCTCCAGAAACGGTTTTCAGGGCATTCACGACTGGTCCTGAGGGCGGGGGAGGCGTGTTGGTCGCAGCGACCCAAAAACTCTCGCCCGGTCGCCACCTCTCGCGCACGTGCTACAAGAAAGAACAGAGACTGGGGTCCTCTGCCGCCCCTCCACCGGACGACCTCCCCGACTGGCGGCATGGCCTGCCTCGGCGGAACCCACCCCCGCACCGGTGGGACGGCTAATGGACACTCTGCTGCTGGGCTGCCGATCCGTTCGGCCAGTTGAAGCCCGACTGGCGCTCTTGCGCCAAACCCCCGACCAGCCGTGGTCCCCTCTCAGGGTCCTGACCTCGTGTTCGTAACCACAAAAACCACCCGAGCCCCTGGCTCTGTGTTGATTCCGCCACCCTGGAGCCAACCGAGCGCACCCGTGGGTGCCTCGATATCTGACCTTCAAGCCTCGAGATGGCCGGTCGGCTTCGGCGCTGTTTCCGATGCGCCCACACCGCCCTAGCCGTGTGGCCTCCGTCGAGGGCCCTTGGCGATTGGTTTCGGCCCCTGTCCCGGAATCTAATCGATCTGGCGGCTGAAAACGGTCCTGGTGCTTCCTCATGCTGCGCCGAGCCCCCAGCCGAGCCATCGCCGCCTCGCGACGAAGCCGACCAGCTCCCCAGGATCCGAACCGAGAGTTTCGGTTCTGCAGGCCTGAAACACAGCCTGGCGTTTCTCATCTGCCTGCCGTGACTCCAACCTCAACAAAGAGTAAAAACGGCCTTGTTCATGACTCCGTACCTCGGTGACGAGCCTACCTGGGCCAAGGAGTCCCTGGCCCTCGGTGGTGGGCCCAGGTCAATCTAAACCCGAGTCGACCGCGACCGCGTGCCCCGCATCGCCCGTAGATCCGACCGTCCGTTTGAAGCCAGCCTGGGGCGCTCCTCGCCCCCACCAGCTAGAACCAGCCGCACGGGCACAACCTCTCTGGACTGCTGGTCTGTCCACCACCGCCCGGCTCTCCTGCCACCGGCCCCGACCGCGCCGTTGGCCCCTCTCGGAGACCGGACCGTCGTGTCAACCGCCGCGTCGCCGGTGGGTGTCGGTTCGGAGCAGGCTGACGGCCGATCTGGGCGCCCCGCCAGCGCCTCGTCTCATAGTAAGATCTCCGGTGCTGTCCACGGAGCCACCTTCTCCCGGGGTTGGTCCCGTTGCCGAAGCCGACCTGATCGCTCCGCAGACTGCCCTAACCGAGCCTTCGACAACCCTCGGAGTCCGGACCTCGGTTGTCGACCCACCGGAGCCCCCCCCTGCTCCCCAGTGGTCTGTTCGCCAGGCGAATCCGACCTGGCTCTCCGCTGGCCTCGGAGTCCGATCTCGTGTCTAACCAACCCAACGGAGCCTCCTTCTCCCAGTGGTCTGGTTCGGCAAGCGGCGGGCCAAAGCCCGACCGGCGCCCACGGCGCCCTAACTGAGGTCCGTTCGACCCCTCTCGGAGTCCGGACCTCGGTGTCTAACCCCCGATAGCCTCCTGCTCCAGTGATGTCGGTTTCGGCCCGCCGAAGCCACCTGGCTGCTCCGCCGCGCCCTACCGAGCCGTCGACACCCTCACTGAGTTCTGGATCTCGTGTCTAAATCCCCGAGCCCCTTGCTCCCGATGGTCGGTTCCGGCCGGCCGGAGCCGACCGGCGCTTCCGCCGCGCCCTACCGACCCGTCGACCCCCCTCGGATCCGGACCTCGGAGTCCAACCCACCGGAGCACCACCCCGCTCCCTGTGTCTGTTCGGCCGGGAAAAGCCGACCCGCGCCTCCGCGCGCCTAACCGATCCTGTCGCCCTCGGTGGTCCGGCCCTCGTGTCCGACACCACGAACCCCCTGCTCCCGGTGGTTCGGTTCGGCCGCAAAGCCGGCCGGGGCGCTCCAATTGCGTCTGGGGTTTCGGGACCCGCCCGCCCAGCCGGAGCCGCTTGTGACGATCCCAGGTTCCCTTTCCCCTGCGGAGCTGAACTCGGACACTGCCTGGTCGATCCGACCCTGAGCACCCCCCGAGCCCCGCCCGGAGGGAGAGCTAGTCCCCCCCTGCGGTCTTGAACCTGTTTACCCTTGGCTCCCTTGGCTTCTTCTTCGGCTGTCTCCCCGTTGAACTGCAGGGTTTCGGACCGGGAAACCACCCTGGACCTACGGAACTCCCGGCCGCGGGTCCGACCATGGGGAGCCCCTAAACGGTACACGTCGAGGGCGTCCTTCCCACGGCCTGGTCGTACTGTCCTGCCCCGTGGAACACATTGCCCGTCCGACGTCGTTTCCGGCACGGCGCTCCACTGCTTGCTGATGCCAACTGGTTGTCTGCCGCATATCGATGGTCTCCCGGGCTCTGGTGCTCCTCCCAGATTGGAACGCGACTTCCACCTATGAAACATCACTACCTCTCTCTCCGCGCTCTCTCTCGTCCCTCGTCGCCCGCCCGCTCGAAAACTTCCCACGCTCCCACGCGAAACGCACCAAACACAAACCCCACCCGCCGGGCCCGGGGAGGGGAACAGGACCCCCTGGGACGGGACTGGCAGTAGGGACCCAGGGAGGGGTGAGGTAGGGGAGGAAGGACTCCGAACTGCCAACCTACGACCCAAACAAAACACTCCCAAAACAACGCCAAAGCCCAACACCAGAACCTCTGCAGAGTGAGAGACCGCCCAAATTGTGTTAACCACACAAGTTAGGCAACGGGAGGTACACACACTCCCTACGTTAGGCCGCAGCCTAGGCTGTTAGGACCGTACTTCGCGCGACGGCGACAATGAGAGAAACAAAAACGAACCAAACAACACATCGCGAAAACTAACACAATCTTTCCAAAATGCTTCTCCACTAAGCTGGATAAAGCTTAGGTCCTCCAAACGTTTCACTCAAACCGTAACAACTTCCTTTGGTCAATTTTTTGAACTTGTCTATGCCGAAAAACACTCGTTGCAGACGAATATTCTTTGCAACAAGAGAAGGGCGATGGGTGGCCAACTCGTACTATGTTAAAATGCCAGACACTCGGTAGCATATTAGGGGTGCATGGTCGATCAGGGGTAAGTAGAGTAGGTGAAATAGATTCGATATGCGATGCGATCATATCATATCGACAGTCATCAAATATCCAATTCACTCAGAACCAAGTGTTTGCAGGAAAATTCCTCAAATTTAGTTTGGGATTTCTTAGCATTAATATTTAATCGTAACACTGTCGAAACATGTGAATTGATATGAATTTCTTGCAAGAAGGGTATGAGAGCAGGATACACCTGATTTGTGTCAAACCAAACCTAAAAACACTCAAATTAAATAAATTATGACCACAAGTTTCGGAAGATTGCTTGGGTGGCCTATGTTAAATTTTTTGCCTTGCTACAGTGTGTGTTAGGATACCAGTTTTCAAACTCGCTTTTGTGCTTGTAGCTATCAATTTCCTCACTGGTCACCTCAAGACTGTACAATATGACAGGATTGCACACGGACATGTGACTGGCACTCCAGAAACCGAATTTATTGGTTTTGAGTGAAAATCTCACAGAGCGGACCTAGGAATGAAATTGGTTAGATTTGGGAGATCCTAGGTTTGGAGTGTCCTAGGCTGCAGTAGACCTTGGATTAAACCTGTGAAATAACACAACAGCAGCAGTGGCTGTTCCTCTCGGCCCATATACTCCATAGGTGAGGTTCTCTGCTCACACATGTTGAAACTTTGTGGCAAAAAAGCCATAATTTACATCAAAAGCCTCATCTCAGTCTACACACGAGAGGCTCTGCTCTATATGGGTGGGGGAGGGGGATGGCTAGTTACAGTGGGAATCAAATGGAGGGGCCCTGTTCTTTGTTCCCAGGATTGCCACTCATGCAGCTCCAACTACACTGTAGGCAAGAGTCATCTGTTTTTTATCATTACCATATTTATTAAGTAGCACTCTGAAATACCACCCAAAATGATTTTGAGAGGGGCAATTTTTTTCGGAAAATGTACCTCCACAATCGAGAAAGTATTTTCCAACCCCTGACAGAAACACATATTCCCTTTTTTTTGCTGTGCGATTTATAGTATAACATTGCAGTTTTGGCAGCTAATGAGAGACCACATGCTGCCCTGGAACCCGGTCCCACCCTCCGCAGGCTTTCCGCTTCCAATCACTTCCAATTCATGCAGTTTCATAGCCGTTTTGAGGGTTTATTTTTAACAAATAATGTTTATTCAAGTAGCCCCCGAAAGCGCTCAAGTAGCCCCCGAAAATATTTTTTTAGGGGGCGATTTTTTCTTCAAATGCCCCCTGAATTTGAAAAAGTATTTCGGACCCTGGTCATAATGCATGTGGTTGTGACATCATTAAACAACAATTGACCCCAAGATAGCTTTGACCTCAATTCTTAACATCTCATATATACCATGGGATGATCTAATACTGATCACTCTCATGGTCATATCCAATCTATTTTAGTAGAAGTCCCTTGACCGTTTGAACAAACATGCCAGAATGGCTCTAGATGGCCTCTGACCTCAAACTCTTCCTGAATACCCTCATATGTCATCAGTCATCATTTCATCACAATAGGCCTAATGCTGGCCAGTCCAACTTTCATGATCGTCAATCCATTCTGTATATAAGAATGCGGACGCCACGTTTAATGACTGGTCGAAATTTACCCTAGATGACCTTTACCCTTAGATTTCCTGACACCCCTCTTCGCACATTGTCGATTCTACATAATATGTTTAAATGACCATTTGACCCCAGAAGTTAAACACCCTTTAGTCAGTGATGCCACTGAAGAACTATGAACCCCAATTAATCATAGAAATTTTCCATAAAATTGCTGAAACTCCTAGATGACCTTTGCCAGTAATCTCACCTTGTTCTCATGATACTAATCAATCAATCTATCAAGAAACTTATACAGCGCCTAATATATCCAAGTGGAAAACAATGCTCAGTGGCGCTGATCAATTGGAATTGCTCTCAAGAACAGATAGGCTTTTAGTCTTCTCTTAAAAGTGCTGACATTTGGCGGATATTTGATATCCAACTGAAGTTTGTTCCAGAGTTCAAGAGCTGCTACAGAAAATGAAAGGCGGCCCATAAGTTGCACGCTTCAATTTTCGGGGTACACTGGAAGGCCCTTGCCCGAAGATCGAAGTGAACGGGGAAGGAAGCAGAAATAAGGGGTTGTGATTAAACTGCATAAGTACTGCGGTGCCTATAATTTCGGGATTTTATAAAGCATTACAGGAGCTTGAATTCCAAATGCGATAAGGGCAACTGGTAACCAATGAGCTGTTGCAGAACTGGAGGGGTGACTATGGTGTGATGTTTTTTTTTGTGCCGCAGTAAATACTAGATGACCCAGCAATTCTGAGCGCGTTTGGAAATGAACATCGGGTAGTCAGTACCAGCAGGGGAAGTACATAATCAAGCTTCGATGTCACAACCAGCGTTTGAACAATGGGTAGATAGAGCAGGTTTCATTGAAAGAAACTTTCTATTCGGACCATTTTCCGCAGAAAGAAGTGAAAGGCACGGCACATGCTTCCAATGTGTTGCCCAAACGTGAACCTGAACACATGTACATCAAACATGACATCAATAATCCTGGCAGATTGCGACGGCACAATGGCACTGGAGCAGATGTAATGGCAAGGAATTTCAGTCAGGCAGACAATAGTACAAAATTTTGGAGCGAATGACAATGACATCGGTCCCACTTTTGCAGTCCGTTCAGTTTCAATTTGTTCGAGTCTCCATGCTTCATTATCAGTGACACATTCCACAATTGCAGACACAGCAGGAAGGAGTTGGATTTCTTGAATGACAAAGGCCAAAAAATATTTGATTGTCGTCAGCAATTGGTGAAATCGAATGCTGTCTGATCATTCAGAGTAACCTCCAGGAGGAGCAGCTTGACCTCGCAATCGGCCTCATCTGACAAACCAACTGTTCACGATTGGTCCCGTTTAATACTGCCTAAAAGAAGCGCTGTCTGACTGTTCTAAAAACTGCTAAAATGGAACCCTAGATGACCTTTGAACTCTAAAATTCTTGAACATACCATGTGTACCATTGGTTAATGAAATACTGAACTCCTGTCCCATGATCATCCAATTCAACCTGATACAAGAGCATCTGTTTCATCCCTCAAAATTACCATTACCAAAATGACCCCTAGATGACCTTTGATCTTTGAATCCCTAAATCCCCCATATGTAGCAATTGGTCCCCGGTAATAATGACCAACTTCATTTTCCTCCTCCAGTTGAAGGCGAACATTTTGGGTTTTTTCCACACATAGCCAAAATATTAACCCCTAGATGACCCTTCACTTGGTCAGCAATGTTTTCAATTAAATCCTCGAAGGCTGTGAGTAGATAGAATAGACATAGACACTGCACATCACAATAGCCCTGGGCGGAGTGGCCAAAATGGATAGTGTCTTTTTGCCCCGTCTTAACCAATGTTATCCACCTTCTTCTATCTCTCTAGAGTGATCGGATTGCTCTACTTGGGGTGTCTGTAGGACCTGCCACTACGTAACCTCTGTCCTGCCTCCTCTCAATGACGAACACCTCGGATGTGTCCTGTTATCTCATTAATCCTCAGTAGTCTCACATGATTGGAGTTACCTTGGGAGTACTGTGAAAGAACAGAATATGCTGAGATTGGAATACCAGACTCTTCGAGACTCCTTCAGACATATCATGATTCTGATTGTCTTATTTGGCAGCTCTCAAGAATTCAGATGTGCAATCTGATTTCAAACAATTATTCTCGGAAATGTTCGTGATAGGATTAGACTGGGTGACCAGAAGCCAAGTCTTAGTGATTCCTTTGACTGTTTCTGTCAACCCATAGCCAGACACAGGGACAAACGGGAGATAGTAAACACGCTCATTAATGGGCAACATACACGTTCGACAAATTTTCCTCAATCTTTACCAACCCCTATAGGGTCCTGTACCCTTGGTAAGAAAGCTACACACTAAATTTCAAAGGTTTTCAGACTTTTGAAAACTCTGGTAAACCTTAGATGACCCTCCGACCTACCCCTAAAATAGGGTTTCATGCACTCATCATTGGGCATGGGACGCTAGTGAAGCCAAGTATGACCTCAATTCACCCCGCCTTTTTACCAAAACAATAGGGTCCTGTACTCCCAATAGGAAGATACCACCTAATTTCAACCTGATCAGACCAACCATTCCTGGACTTATTCCGTGTTTACATGTTTGCCAGACTTTGACCTCTAGTGACATCAGATGAACTCTGTACCTACCCCAAAAACCATAGGGTTCATTTACTTAATCATGGGAAACAAACATACTAATATGAGCTTCATCCATCCAGGTGGGTCAAGTTTATCGTGTTTACAAGCCAAATTGGCCAAAATATCATTTTCTAACTTTCGATCAAAATTCACCCTTCCTGACCTGAACCAAAACAATAGGGTTCATGACCCCGAAAAGAAAGCTATACCCCTAATTTCACCTTGATCAGAACCAACGCATTCTGGACTTATCGTGTTTAAAAGGTTTTTTCAGTCCTTTGACCTCTGGTGCCATCAGATAACCTCTGACCTACCCCAAAACAACATGGTTCAATGTACTCATCATGGGGAACATTCACATCCAGTATGAGCTTCATCCATCCGGTGGGGTTCTAGTTATCGTTGTTTACAAGCCAAAATTGCTCGCAAAATATCAAATTTTCACATTCCATTTTCGACCAGAATTCACTCCGACCTAACCAGAAACAAGAGGGTTCCTGTACTCCCCATAAGAAGCGTATACAACCGATTTCAACTTGATCGACCACCATTCTGGACTTATCGTGTTACACGGTTTTCAGACTTTGACCTCTGGTGACCTCAGATGAACCTCTGACCTGACCCCGAACAATAGGGTTCATGTACTCATCATGAGAACACAACATACCAGTATAGCTTCATCCCTCCAGGTGGGGTCGAGGTTATCGTGTTTACAAGCCACAATTGGCCAAAATATCAAATTTTCACAAATTTCACCTTCCTCGTTTCGACCAAAATTCACTCCTTACCGTAACCAAAACACTAGGGGTTCCTGTACCCCCATCAAAAGCTATACCCTAATTTCAACTTGATCAGAAACCATTCTGACCTCTTATCGTGTTTTCAGGGTTTTTCAAGACTTCGACCCCTCTGGAGACCCTCTGACTAGCCCCAAAACAACAGGATCATTAAACATTATGGGGAACACACTCCAAGTATGAGATTCAGACATCCCCGGTGGGGTCCGAGTTTAGCGGTTTACAAGCCAAATTTGGCGCAAAATATCGAATTTCTTCACAAATTTTTCTCCGTTTCGACCAAAATTCACCTTCACTCCCGACCTGAACCAAAAACAATAGGGTTCCTGTACTCCCCATAAGAAAGCTATACCCTAATTTCAACTTGATCAGACAATCCTTCTGGACTTATCATGTTTACAAGTTTTTTCAGACTTTGATTGACCTCTGGTGAACCTCAGATGACCTCTGACCTGACCCCAAACAATAGGGTTCATTAACTCATCACTGGGGAACACACATCCAAGTATGAAGCGTTTCATCCATCCAGTGGGGTCGAGTTAGCGTGGTTTTACAGCCAATTGGCCAAAATAATCAAATTTTCACAAATTTTCCGTTCTTGACCAAAATTCACATCCGACCTACCAAAAACAATTGGGTCTTTGTACTCCCCATAATAATTCTATACACCTAATTTCATTCCGATCAGACCAACCATTCTGGAACTTATCGTGTTTCACAGGTTTTCCGACTTGACCTCTGGTGACCTTTAGATGACGCTCGACCTGACCCCAAACATAGGGTTTCATAACTCATCATGGGGAACCACCTACCAAATATGAGCTTCATCCATCCGTTGGGGTTGAGTTATCGTGTTTAACAGCCAAAATTGGCCAGAATATCAATTTTTCTATTTTTCGACCAAAATTCACATCCCGACCCTAACCAAAAAATAGGGTTCCTGTCCTCCCCATAATAAAGCTATACACTCTCAATTTCAACTTGATCGCGTACCAACCATTCTGACTTATCGTTGTTACAAGTTTTCAGAACTTTTGACCTCTGGTGACCTCAGATGACATTGACCTGAAACCCAAAACAATCGGGTCAATGTACTCACATGGGAAACACACATACCAAGTATAGCCTGACCTACCCAGACCTGATCAGGTTATCTTGTTTACAAAGTCGGGGCGTCACACACACACCCACACACACACACACACAACGTGACTGCATAGATTCCTCTGACTTCGTCAGGAATCAAAAAGTTCGAGAACTGTTGCGACTGCTCACTTCCAGAGTGTTCGCTTTTCGGATGAGGGCAGTCTTTGAGGCTTTGTGTTAGAAGTGTAGAGTACTCTATGTATGAGACACGGGCAGTTGAGAAGAAGACGTTGATTGACTCGAGAGAATGATATGAGGATGGTCAGATGGAATTGTGAAGTGACTTTAAGGATAAAATCTTCATTGAGCTAAGAGTATCACTTGGGTCTGGTAAATATTTGCCACTCGTGTCCGAAGTTGACTTAGATGGTTCCGGCGGTCAGTTGAAAAGGAAAAATTAGAAGGTGGCAACTGGTTAAGAGGTCTAAGGTCCAGTTACTGTAGTATATTTAGCTATGCCTAGCCTGGGATAGATTAGAGTGGAAGAGAGATTACCATCAGAGTGCTCCTCCGTCTAACACATGCTAGCTGGACTTCTGACGTCAAACTGTTTATGATGATGATGAATTGAGGATCAACTAGCTATCCTATAATCTTAGTTTCATTACGAGAAGCAGCATTTCTCACCTGCCCTTGCACGGCACTCAATTGTTCCCCCACCCAGGCAATATTGGGGGCTCTGTAAGGAAATTTATCACTTGCATTGAATTGCAGGTTATTTTAAAGGTTTGTAAGTACCATGCTTGTTTCATAGAAGTAATACCTGTAGTGCTCTGGTCTATACTTTGGTGAATAATATAAGTACCACATATAATTGAAAGGTTAGAATATAGAAGGTAAAATATACTCTACTGAACAGCTGTATCATATCGCTTGATTATTCCAAATCCCCTTCAGGGATAGAAATTTATTTCTTTATAACATTTAGTTAGACTAACAACTTGTGGATATGATCTGTTAATACATTTCTTTCCATCTCAATGAATTTATCCTTTGATGGGTTTGTACAGACGATCCTTGCATTTCTATACACACTTTGTGTCCCTTTTCCAGGCCCTGTCATTCAATGTTTTCTGTTATCATTATATTTGAGACATTATGATTTCAGCGTCACTGTCTTCTTGCTAATTTCCTGTTTGCTGGGAAGACACCATTATGGAATAATATTGAAAAACCCTTTGTCGGAATGAGCCGGAACTTGGCACACAGGTCTGCCATAGGGACATCTTGGACCTGACTGGAGACTGCTTTATGTGCATGATTTTTTAGATTTTCAAAGTCTGTCGGACTTCAACAAAACTTTGTTAATGTAGACGATATCTGGTCAGGCCAACCGTGGTGTCATTCTGAGGTCATCTATGGTCAAATTTGCATTACAAGTGATCTTTCTAACCATGTCTGATGTGAACGTACTCGTGTATAGTAGACACTATTGGGTCCGGAACAAAATGTGAGGTCATCTTGTGGTCCTCGGATGTAAAATTTCGATGATTTACATTTTGATTCCTTGGCGAATGCACATGAACTATGCAGTCATGCACCGTGCGTATGCATATGTGTGTGGTGTGGTGTGTGTGTGTATGTGGGTGTGTGACACCCTTGTCACACGATATCTAACTTACGCAAACTGGTATCAAGTTCAACTTAGGTTGTGGGTTGCACATATGGGGAGGATGACCCTATTGTTTTGGTGCCCGATCAAGTTCATTCAAGGTCCAGAGAGGGCAAAGTTCAAAACGCATGTCAGCACGATATTGAAAACGACGCGAGTATCTAGTCATGTTCAAATTGGTTGCGGTTTAGCATGTATGTGAGGATGAACCCTAATTCTTGGTGTCAGGTCAAAATCATTGAAGGTCACCATAGGACTTCAGCAAGATCTCTGGCAAAAAACATTGGAGGACTGTCGTAATGGAAAATCTGTTCGTCTGGGTGAAATACTTCTGGTGACCTCATTTTGACCGTCATTTGACCTTATGACCTTTCGGACTCATTTGACCTAATGACCCTGGTGATTTTGCATGTTTTTTTTGTGATGGCCAGATGCATCTTGTTAAGACAAACAAAAAAGTCAATGACACTAAATACTACGATACTCTTATCACATGCATGGATGTGGAAGGCAAGACGCTAAAACCCCACTGTGATAAATTGGCATTTGAACATCCTGCTCGTCAGCATGATTCTAATGAATGCAAGAATCTATTAAGTTCAAATTAAGTGTGTGAATGTACACATGATGAAGATTCACCCTTTTTGCTTTTTGGAATCAGGTCAAGGGTCATCCAGGTCCCAACAGGACCATCTTTCTATCTCTGCAACGTTCATTGTACAGAGTGAGAACACGCATATAGCCAACCAAAAAATCTTTCCCCCAGTGAAGACAGTTACAAATTCTGAATTGTCATTTTATTATTATTACTGATTAGTTTGAGTATTGGACTAGCACCAGTGACAAGCCCATAGGTTACCTCCTGATCAGTGAGTGGTGGTTGCTATGGGTGGGGGTGTCAATTTTTGTCTTGTACGCAACTCCCACAGGTTTTCAGAGGCAGTTATGAAAATTGAAAATGTAGCCCTATTTGAAGCCTGCATCACTGCATAGTGGACAAATTCTGATTGGCAATTGCAAGCAAGAAACGCCTCTTCTTGAGTTATACTTCCTCTCATTTAGTGTTATATTTTCGACCTACAAAGTGTTGTGTTGCCCCCTTCATAAAAATCTGGGTGGCTTCCACTCCCCCCCCCCCCCCTCCCCAATATAAATATTTCCCCAAAGTGAAGACAGTACAAATTCGTCCAAAGTCATGTTATTATTATTCCTGATATGTTTGCAAACGGACTAGTACCAGACCCGCCTATATGTACCTCCTGATCATAGTGGGGTGTTGCTACGCGTGGGGGTGGCAATTTGGGTCTTGCATGCCCCCCTCACGGTTCAAGGCAGCTTATGAAACCCCCCCCCCCCCACGGTTCATAGGGACAGCTTATGGAACCCCCCCCTGTTTCATAGGCAGCTTAGGGAAATTGAACAAAGAGCACCAATGCTGTAGTGCTGTAGCTCAAAAACTCAAGTAAATGTTCATAATATTTCACTTCAGAATGATCAACAAGAGCATCATGACTTACGCAGGAAACTTTCATGTGAATGCTTTTGATTCTTTAGTTCCTTGACCTATCCGAGCTGTGGTCAATGATTGTAATTCAGCACCTCAGGCTCATACACACCTGAGTTTATAAAAGAAAATGTTAATAATATTTTCAGGTCGTTAAAAGGCTGTGACACTTCTTTGGGTTCCATATTCACTGCTTGGCCTTCTCTATAAACATTAGATGGCATTGTATCGAGAATCTTTGAGGTTCTATGGTAGAACAGGTCACATAGTATTGCATTAGCGCCAGACGTCAGAATTATGGAATGAAATTTTTTTATCCAATAGGAGTATGAGGTTATATTTAAGGCAGGTGGCCAAAACATACAGCACTGGTTGGCCGAAACGTCCTTGGATACAGGGTCAGCTGAATGGGTAGTGGGGGGTATAGGCTTGAAATGGCTGTGGCTAAAACTTGTAGAAGCAGTACCAGTAGGTCGAACTCTAGGCATACCCGGGATGTCAACCAAAGAAATAGTTTGGGGCCAACAGTTGTTTTGTTCCCCTTGGCCTGAAGCCTAACTACCAGTCCTCAACAGAGGACTGAATACTCCCAAGGTAAACAAGTCTGTTATGTGGAAGTGTGTGTAACCCCAACTGAAACACAGTCAGGCATTGAGGATCTAACTGTACTGGACTCATGGTCTAGTTTAACTTTACCCGTATCTCATTAGCCCATCTTTAGCCTCCAAGGCCAGGCTACTTATGCCAAGAAGAAATAAATGATCAAACATAGTGATCGTCCCCTCCCACTATTTTGGAAAATTTAGACATTCAGGTAGTAATTGTAACTTGTACTTGTTCAGAAAGATTCCAGGGTACAAGAGCGATCACTCAGTGTCCCGCCTGGTTTTTTTTTTTTTGGCACGATAAGATGGTTTTTCTTTAGTCAAATGCGAACAATTACAAGGCATTCATGTCTTGCTCCCGATTTTTTATTAGCATCAATAGGAACAGTCTAATAACAGTGAACATTTTCAAATACATAGGAACTTTGGACAAGTACAGAAGGAGTTATAGTTTTGTGGAAGGAAATATGGACGAAATTGTCTGACTTGATTCTTTAGTTCCTTTGATCTATCTTCGATGTGGTCAATGATTTTAATTAGCACCTCAGGACTCATTTACACACCTGGAGTTTATAGAAAAAAAAAATGCTACTAAATAAGTCTTTTAAAAGCTGTGACAATTTTTTGGCGCCAAATACAGGCTTGGCCTTCTGATAGTTGGCGTTGTATCGAGAATCATCGAGCGTTCTATGGTTAGAATAGAAAGGTCACACAGATTGCATTAGCGCCGGTATCATGGATTGGGAAGATCAGGAGTAGGTTGGTTATATTTTAGGCAGGCGGGCCGGCCAAAACCATCAAGCCGTGGTTGGCTTGTGAACATCCATGGATACAGGTAGCTGAAAAATGGGTAGTGGCTTGCGGGGGTGAAAGGTTGTGCTAAAAATTTGGAGAAAAGCAGAGGTGTGTTGAACTCAAGGCATACAAACCCAAAAAATAGTTTGGGCCATATGCCCTTGGCCTGAGGCCCTATTTTACTAGCCTCACAGAAGACTGAATACTCCCAATGTAAACAATGTTGTTATTGGAAGTGTGGAACCCACTGAAACACAGTCAGTCATGCGGATTAAAACAGTACTGACAACTGTTGTTTAACTTTACCATTTTATCATTTACCCAACTTTTAGTCTCCAAGGCCAGGCTCAACTTAGGCCAAAGTAAAAATAAATGAACAATATTGATCTTCCCTCCCGCTATTACGGGAAATTTAGACATTCTTGTATTATTTTGTAAACTTCAACTTGTTCAGAAAGATATGGTTTCAAGGGTATACAAGGCGATCACCCCCAGAGTCCCACCTGGTTGCACGATCAATGGTTTTCTATTAGTCACAATGCAAACACTTACAAGGCATTCCATGTTCTTGCTTCCAGATTTTGTATTAGCATTTAATAGGACAGTTAATAACCAGTGAACAATTTCAAAATTCACTGAATTGTGACAATGTCTACCGAGGAGTACAGGTTTTGTGAAATATGACTGAAATCTTGAAATTGTCTAGCTGACTTATGCAAATTGGACGCAATATTTCAACTTTCATTGACCCATTTTTCTCATTTCAAATATATATCTAAGGACCAATGGTAGACCACCCTCTACAGTCTCACATTTCATGGGATCTTTACCACTTGAACTTTACTGAATGAAGCAAATTATTACACCACAGGAATAAAACCCCCAGTGACTCGAGTCAATGTAAAAAAACAAAAAAAATGGAACTGAAGGTAGACCATACGCATCAAGCTTATGAATATGCAAATAGACAATGAATAACTTCCAGTCTATTTCAAATATGTTGGAGGTAAAGGATAGTCATCTCCAAAGTTTCATGGGAATCGGCAAACTTTGCATACGCAGAATTATGCAATTAGACAGTATGTTGAATTACCTCCAATTACCCAGAATCCATGATGAAAATTTGCGAACTGAAGGTAAACCAAACCCACAAGGTTTCATGGAAATCCAACCAATGCAAGGATTTTGCATAAATTATGCAATTAGAACATTGAATGACTCCAATGACCCTGAATCTCTTAAAAAATTCAGGATGGGATTTAGACCATTACTCACTGTCAAAGTTGAGGAAAACTACAAACCTTGAAATTGTCACATAAATATGCAAAGTAGACAGCTACTTAGCAGTTTTATTTTTTACGCTTGTTAAATCTGATCAGTCATCGACCTCTTCACCTATGTGCCAAACCAAGTCTCCATAGCAGTTACCGTTCATCTGTAATCTTGCTAACGAGCTCTGACAAGGAATATAATGAAATAGGCCATTACCTCCTTACTATAGTGAGTTTTGTGCCCAAGAATAGTTCAGGGGTGTCCACCAACTCTTATACATACATACAAATTTCGTCAAAATTGGCCTCACGTTTCAGAGAATCCTGCTAAACGTTGTAGTTCAGGCAAAACAAAAACAGCCATGATTTGCATACTGTAATGTGTTCTCATGTGTACTTGGATGTATCAGATTAGTGTTCACAGTTGTAAGGGACTGAGCGCTAGAGTAGAGTCAGATTCCAATGCAGATGTCATCACAAATCTTGTGTTCGAACAGTAAACCACCGTAACCTTTCAACCCCACTCCTAATCCCTGACGCCACCCCTAATACCAATCCCAACAAACAGCCTGCTCTTAGCCCAATTGTCTCCTGACTCTTCATTGGAGTGCTGCATTGCCAACTACTGCTACACAAGTACAATGTGAAACAGTGGGGGTACATGCCAACGGGGATAATGCTACCCCATGCCATATGTGCCTGCTTCCATCCCATAGCTTACGTGACTGTCGCCGAAAGGGCAATCCTTCAACGGCAACAATTTTTCCTGCGGCCATAGGAATGTTTTTCAGGACAACCCATTGTATTTGAGTGCATTAATGAGAAAAATAAAAAATGGTAATTCCAAGGCTCTATTAATTCCCACACTTACACAACCCCCCGGTAGCAGCAGTACCCGGCCATAAGCTACGGAACTCCCCTTGCGCGATTTGTACAGGGACACACGTGGCCAGATCAGAAAAAATTGAATAGCTGGAGACACCTTGCAAATAAACATGATTCGAGCTTTTGGAAATGGGGTGTTTGTATCAACCCATCACCATGCCTGTTTCATATCGATGTTTTGCAAATGTTTTCAGATCGCGATAGGATTTTAACGTCTTATAGTAGGCCTAAGTTACTTGTGCTGTAGTGTAATCGTCATACTTAGGTCTAGTACTAACAGGATTATAAAGGCTTACACGTTCAATGATACGAAGTACGAAACCCTCTGCCTCAAACCTTCGCTGCAAATTGCTCCAAAATCTGGTTTCCGCAATCTATCGCTCCCGATCTGCCATGAAACTTCTGCTGAATTTATCTTTATTTATCATCTCTGTACTACACATCACACTATTAGGAGTAATTCCATGATTATTGCGTGGAACGAGGAATATCAAGGTCACTTGCGAGTGACTGGCTGCGCGAATCGCTCGCTCGGCGGGTGTTTGTGTACGTTTACGTACGTCGTACGTCGGTATTGCACGTACAGTAGGTGCGGTTCTTTCAGTTGTGACTTTGGTTAATTACCAGATGAGTGAATACAAACCGTAAGTGCTCTCAAAGGTTATGTGGCGCAATAACAGTCCCCCGCGGTTTTTGTCACGCACGGTCTACCTGTGTTATACGGTATATAAGGTCTAAAGAATGCCGCATACCGTACACAGCTAGATTGCGAGGTCAATCTCCGAGTTAATTATGGGAGAACCATGGAACGGATATGGAAATAATGTCAACTTTTCCAGGCATCCACCTTATAACTACCGTCATAATAACATGACAGTAATTTTTGTGAACATGTCCATGAAGAAGCACTTTTGAGAAAACATTAGCATGCAATTTGAGAACAGTCCAAATCCTCTTCAAGCAGAAAATCACAATTTTGTAGATTTAAAACAAAATAGCCCTCTTATCCCCTCTTAATAACCTTTGACTTGACCTTCACACGGTCAAAGTTGTCCCAGGGGCAATGAACTTTGTTTCCAATCGGATTCCACATTCATCACAGTATGAAATTGTTAGAGGCCTATGATATTTCTTTCCACCAGATGTTACTGTTTTAACAACCTCTAATGGCATGATACATGCACGTTCCATCTAAAATCTGTGTACAATCTGAAAGGAGCGCTACCACACGAACATTATGACTGCGGTTCAAGACAATCTAATGCTTTTTTTAGAATATACATTGTAGGTGTGAACAAAATGGCCAATTGGTGATCTATTCAATGACCTTTGACCTCTGACCTTCACAAGGTAGAAATGTCCCTAGTGGTCAATGATCATCATGTTCAATTTTTTGGTCCACCAACATCATCAAAATTGATTCAATTGGCAGCCTAAAAAAGGCAAATTGGGGGACCCCAAAAGTCAATTGTGAGCACACAGGAATTAGTAGATAGAATGAATTGTGGACCAAACAGCTCACACCAGCATAGCGGTTTTAGCCGAAAAATTAGGACTAAAAGTAGAACATATGCATCAAGCTTCATAAAAATCTAACAAACTTTAAATTTTGAATGAACTATGTCAAACTAGACTAACTGGATAACTTCCATCCTAAGGTAGGTAAGTCATAACCTACAAAGTTTCATCATGGGAATCGTGCAACTTTATCTTATGCATAAATTATGCAAATTCATACAGTATGTTGAATGAACTTGGGTGACCAGAATCTATGATGGACCACCCACTTAAAGGCAGCGAAGAGAATAAACCCAAATACCCCCCCAGTTTCATTAAATCCACTTAACTTCATATTTTGCAATAAATTACGCAGATTAGGCACATTGGAATGACTCCATCGACCGCTGAATCTCTGTTAAATATAATTTCGGGAACTGGATTTGGCCATAATCCTGTCAAGTTTCAGGAAATCTTACAACAAAAAAAAAAAAAGCTGGCAATTTCACATCCATTAGCAAATTAGACAACTTAAATTATCATATTTTAACTGTAAATCTATCAAGTTCATCGACCCATAGCCTTCACCTATGGGGGGCCAAACCAGTCACCAATAGCATTTACAGTTCACCCTGTAAATCTTGCTAACGACCTTATACAATGAATATTATAAAATAGGCCCACTTACCCCCTTTAAGTTAGTTTGCGCCAGAACTTAGTCAATTCGTGTTTCACTCAACTTGATACTAAGCCAAAAATTTGGTCAAAATTAGCCTCACCATTTCAGAGAAATCCTGCTAAAAGAAATTTGTCAGTTAGCAAACCTAAGCGGCATGATTTGCATACTGTGAATGTATGCCCATGTGTACTTGGATCCTATGTATTAGATTAGTGTTACACAGTTTGTCAGGAATTGGGCCTAGTAGTAGAGTCAGTTCCCAATTGCAGATGTTATCACAATCTTGTTGGAACACACATCTAAACCCTACCGTAACCTTTACCCCACGCCTAACCCCTGACCCAACCCCTAATACCAATCTCAACCGGCCTCCCTCTTGTCCCAAGTTTGTCTTCCTGACCCCTAAAATGGAAGTCATTGCGATTACTGCTCACAACAAGTTACCACTGTACACAGTGTAAGTATAGTGACCGATCAAGAGTCGATCACGATCGTTAGTCGATCAGTTCGCGTCCTTTTTGTAGTGCAAAGCGCGCGCTATGTACTGCGTGTGAATCTCACCCTGATTCAAAAACATCTGCACGCGATAGTATAATTCTATTTAGACGGCACAAAACAATTTATCATTCCACTGTTCCAATTGCGGGGATGAACTATTTAATACCCTTGGGGGAATTTTTGGTGTTTTTTAATAATAAGATGGCTGAATCAACACTGCCAGGAAATTTCGCCGAAAAGAACAAGAAATTGTTTTTTATTTTTCATGTTTCCTTTTCCCATGGATATTGACAGGATGTTTTTTAGTTGTGAATTTCAGGTAACAGAGTTGGAAATGTTTTGCAGTGCCGTGTAAGGAGTCAATTTCGCGCACTGGTGATCGACTCACGATCGGAAAGCTGTTGCTTTGTTGAATTCTGCGATCTATTATTTTTGACGCTCTTTTTTTTGCCTCGGAACGCAAAACGATTTATAACCATTGAGACTAAATTTATCATGAAGGAAGTCGACATATGAGGGAATACTTCGGGTAAGTTTCGTTCATTTTGTCATTTGCTTTTCTTTGCTTTTTGGTTTTACTATGTCCCTTAGGTTATCGACTCACGATTGTAGAGTAATCACATTCCCACTGTGATTAATTCTACGCCCATGCCACCCAATACCGTTCTGCTTTCCAGTCCGGAATATGCCTATGTAACTGGCGCCGAAAGGGTAAATCCTCACGGCAACATTTTTTTGGGGCCTAGTGAATGGTCTGTCGCATTGCAAATTGTATTTTGGGTGAATAAATAAGAGAACAAAAATGGTAAGTTTCCAATGGCTCTATTATTTCCCACAAGGTAGCAAGTACACCTAAGCTACTACCGTTGCTATGATTTTGTACAGAAACCACACTTAGCCTAGTTCAGTAAAGTGAATATCTGAAGACCCCTTCAATAACATGATTCCTTCTTTTGTGAAATGTGTTTGTATCCACCCTCTACATGCCTGTTTCACCATGGGCGGCTCGTAGTGTTGCCCTACTTATCGGCTGATCGATCGACTAGTATTAATGCTGTACTTATCATTTATATAGGCCTAAGCGCACTACGGATCACGGCTACGACTTACGAGCACCTGTGCTTCAAACCTTCGCTGCGATGTATGCTCCAAAAACCTTGATTTCCAGGGGGTCTATTGATCGCGATCTGCTTACATAAAAATTTCAAGTTTCGAAAGTTTGGCGAATCGCTCGGTCCATCCATGGAATTGGCATTTCCAGTTGAGGTCATGTCGACAAAGATATCTACAGTAACAACTAGAACTGCGAGGTCATATCTCCGAGTACACTTATTGAAGAATGAAACAGTATCATGGGAAATATCAAATTGTCAACTTTTCCATAAAATGAACCATTGGGGGGGTCTTAAACTACTCAGATAACATGAATGGTGCATTTTTGTGAACTGCCATGGAGAGCTTCCTTTTCGAGCAAACTTATAATGTATTTGAGAACACTCAATCCTCTTCATAGGAGACAATGGCATTTTTAGATTTCAACAAATAAGTCCCTTATTCCACTGTAATGACTTCGAAATTGACCTCACAAGGTCAAAGTTGTCCCAGGGGTCAATGAACATTGTTTCCAAGTTTGGGCCCACATCCATCAAAGTATGAAACGGTTAATGGGCGCTATAATCCCTTCTTTTCAACCAGATTTACTGTTTTGACTCCAATGGCAATTAATAGTAGGCCCCATCAAAACTCTGTGTACAACCTGAAAGGAGCAATACTCAAGGAACATTATGAACTGAGTTTCAAGACAATCTAAAGGTTTTTGTAGGAGAAGATACCATTTTGGTAATTTTGAACAAAATTGCCAACATTGGTGCTTTTTATGACCTTTGACCTTGACCTTTACAAGGGTAAGGTCACAATTTCCTATAGTCCATGACCATTATTCCAAGTTTGGTCAACATCAAGCAAAGATTGATCAATTGGCACCAAAAGACATTGTGGCAGGGGATCCCAAGATTCAATTGTGGACACACAGAAGTAGTAGAATCGATAGTAAGATAAATAGATAGAAAGACTGGCGGATCCACAATAGCTCAACCAGCCATAGCTGGTTTGGAGCTAAAAATGTATGCCCTATTTTAAGCCTCATCACTGCAATTATTGACAAATTCCTAATCCGCAAGGCAGAAACGCCTCTTCTTGCGTATACTCCTCTCATTTAGTGTTATTTTTACCATTTATAATCCCATGGCAAATTTTTCTCAGGGAAGGTGACAAATTGGATATAGTAACCCATGGATATCAATGGAAAGGGTGGGAGAGGGGGGGGAAGGGTAAAAAACTGGCAATTTTTCCATAGGCCTATTTTATATTTACTCAGAGGGGGGAATGCCACGTTTGTTGCTTTACATTAATTGAAAACGGTGATATGATCTTTGTAAATTTCCATTTTAACCTAGTTTATTACAGCAAAATGCACACCAGGAATGTCCTGCTGAATTCACTTAGAACACCTATGTGGCCCAGTTGCTTATTAATTATACTTTTATTAATTATGCTCTGGGCACTCAGTCTACTGATTATCCGATTGTTTACTTTGATGTTAAAACACTTTCGATATGCATGCAAAGAAGCACACTCCAGGATGTAAATTAACTTGACAGTCAGGATTGACTATTGGGTATTATTACCTGTTGATTCATAGCGCCCTAATGAAGGGATTAACTGTGGTGTGGTAGAATCAGTGAGAGGGTAGTGAGTTGGGAGGAAGAAGAAAGCAAGGGTCACGGAAGCTTCTGGAATTGGGGGAGGGCATCCACATTTGTGGCATTTTTCGCTATTGAGCACAAAGTGAGGGCATTAACCTTCACCCCCGGCAGAAATGGGTAGGGGTTTGTGTCTTTAAATAATCTTTCTTTCTTCCCAGTGCCTCTCTATCTGGTTTCGACAGTCATATGATGTGCTATTTGGGGAAAGCGTTACCAGGATAATCACATTTAAACAATTTGGCCAGAAGTCGTACTGAATCAACATTAACTGAGCCCACATATTCAGAAACCTGTCTCAACATGGACTATATATACTAGAACTTCACGATCTTGTCTGTTCTATTATCTATCTGTATTATTATCATGCAGCCAGATATAGTTTATTATGGGAGGTGCTGCATGGGGTGGGCCAAATTGAGAGACATTCCCCAACCCCACCATGTAGGAGGGAATATGTGATTTAAAATCAATTGGGTGAAAAGTTTGACCCTAAAAGGCAATAAGACATTTGAATGGCTGGTAAAATGGCTATTGACAAGTATTTTAAAAAAACAGTTATGGGCCTTGTCAATTGTAGACCACCCCTTGTACCCCAGACAAGGTGAGTCATTGCACTTAGGTGGGGTCACAAATGATGCGCCCTCCGTCACTTTTTGTGTGGCCTGAAAATAATGAAATTGATACACCACAGTCACTTCAAAAGACCACAGACTACTCTGCCGTATAAATTGAAACGTTGACTGGCAATGACTTTCCCCTCGGTCACATTAGTGATTAACGACATATGGAACAATGTCCAACATGTGAGACACCATTCTATTGGAAACTGAATGTACCCACAATGACACCACCTCCTTGTCCAGGGTAGTGAGGATTCATTGACAATATATAGGCCTGTAATACACTTGTCTTTCCCCACACATATCCCCCCCAAAAAGGGATTTTTTTTTTTTTACTCTGTGATGATGCGATGATGTTGGTTGTTCGATTCAAAGGACTGCCACTATCATTTCATCCTATCTATCTGCTTTGACCACCCCGTCACTTAGAGTTATGTAGATTCGCTAAAGTATCCTCAATCATTTAGCCTTGCCTCAGTCTGCCGACTCGTGTTACGGTTGCTGGGGCTTCCCAACTGATTGAAACGTTGACCTCACTGGTCATGACCGTTGACTTCACTCTTCAAGATACACTTAGTTACCAGGTTTATTTTTCATATTTAACTTCATTGCCCCTCACATGACTTTTTCACCTTGGTCAAAGCAACAAGCACTCTTGTGGTTAGTATATTGCAGGTGATTGGGTTTGTTTTGTGTTGTTTGTTTGAGGTTGCAACACACATCTTGCAGGGTTTGATATAGCTGAATCATCATGGTGATTCCACAACCTTGTGAGGGGAAGATGTCGGGAAAAGGCCAGGAACACTTGCAGAGTTGCGTTCTTGTTATATATGTTTCAGGGTCGATAGTCCCCTCCTCTATCACTGGAAATTTGAGAAGCCGCTATGGAGAAATCGCGACTGGTTTGAAAGAGGGGTTGCTGAGACTGGCATCTATATATGCACTATGTTTTTATCAGCCCTACAAAGGTCAGATGAGATGTTAATAGTTAGTTTGCCATGTCCACCACACCTTTTCTGTACGTTATCCATACCATGATCACCTATGTTTTCATAACCTGTTCTGTACTGTTATCCATACCATAATCACCCTATTTTCATACCTGTTATGTGCTGTCATCCGTACCATAACGGCTTTATGTTCATACCTGTTCTGTACTGTATCCATACCAAGCTCACCCTATGTTCAGACCTGTTCTGTACCGTTTATTCATACCCTGATCACCCTTTGTTCCTAACTGTTTCTGTACTGTTATCCTACCATACTTGTCCCATGTTCCATAACCTGCTTCTGTACTGTTATTCATACCGTGGGATCACCCTTTGTTCATACCCTTTTTCTGTTACTTGTTATTCCATACCATATCACCCCTATGTTCATACCTGTCTGTACTGTTATCCATCCTATCCCCCTATGTTCATATCTGTTCTGTACTGTTTTCATACAATACCATACTCACCCTATGTCCATACCTGATCTGTATGTTATGCCATACCATACTTGTCTTTTCATACCTGTTCTGTACTGTTATTCATACCGGATCACCCTTTGTTCATACCTGTTCTGTACTGTTATCCATACCATAATCACACTATGTGTTTCATACCTGTTCTGTGCTGGTTATCCATACCATATCACCCGATGTTCATACCTGTTCTGTACTGTTATTCAGACCATAATCACCCTTTGTCCATACCTGTTCTGTATGTTATTCATCCATGATTCACCCTTGTTATACTGTTCTGTACTGTATCCTACCATATACTCGTCATGTTCCATACCTGTTCTGTACTGTTATTCATACCGTGATCACCCTTTGTTCATACCTTTCTGTACTGTTATCCTATCATCATCTTCAGGCGTCTGTTGATGCTGCTCTCCACTAGTTTGCGATAATTCCGCTGGGTTGTCGAGGAAGAGGGATATCAGAGTGTAGATCCTCCTCCAGGTCTCATAGGAATCTTTTGTGACTAGCCAGGGTTATTCCTGAGTGGAACATAGAATGGAAACATTCAGCTATGTTGGAGGCAAATGTATGCTTTCTGGATGGATATGCTGTATTTTATTTTTCTTTGTTCATTTCTTCTCTAATTCTTTGGACAATTGAACAATAACTAATAGAAAAAAAACGCAGCAGCACAACGTGAGCATTGATGATATGCAGTTCATACTCCCATGCTGACTGAATCCTGATAGAACTCTCTTTTCTTTTGATTGTCGACCATGTTTAGTATAGAGGTCGACTGACTGCATGTTGCTAGAGCTCAATTCCGTGCATGATACAACTATGGGTTTTACGTTGTATGCGTTCGTCCAGTGGTGTTACTCCAAGTACCCGGTGATCTCGGACAAGGTGAAGTACCACAAACTGTACTTTGCTGGACAATGTTAAAAATACAAATACATTTGGGCTGTCATTCAGAGTGGCTTTCGCTCGCAAGAGGGTATTATTCGCTTCAAATAAGTTTTACAAGCTCAGGGCTGCCCTCGCTCTTCCAGTTATTATAATAGCTGCCTGATAGTAATACTAGCAAGTGTACCACTTGGGTGGTTGTTATGTCAACCTGGTCAAATTACATTTTTTTTTTCCTTTGAAAAATTTGGGCTACTTATTTTTCATAATGAAAGTCAAAATGTGATCATTTCGCCCAGGAAGCGCATGTTGACATTGTGGGTCGATGAGTTCCGTGGGGACGTAGAGGCCTACTTTGTATCTCACATCTGAGACACAAAGTGGCAGCCAAACTGCAAAATATATTCTTTTTGTGGGATGAAACATGAACATCCAATATTTTTTTGAAGCAGCCTGTCCTTTCTATACTCTACCGTCCCACACCAAAATAAGACTTCTTCTGTTTGACCTAATGGCTGACTTTTTCCTTCCCATTTTCCCCACATCATAATAATACTAACCACGTTGAATTGCCTAATCATGCAGCTTGCTCAATTGCCTTCTTGACCTGACTGAGCCCATTCCACACAATATCACCCCTCACATGCACTGCAGGAGCGCATAACGGACAACATTCGAGTAAATCGCCATGGCTACTAACGAATTCTCACCATGCATTGGCCACTCCTTGTACTACTGGCTGATCAGCGCTTTGGCATGTACATCACTGCAGGGTGTTGACAAAATACTTAGATCAAGGAGGAGAGTTGTAGGCGTGGCTGACGTTAGGTTAGTTAGCTCTCTGCTAATGAAAATAATAATTCATATACACAGAGAACAGGCATGCAAAAACCTTTTTCCTTTTAAACTTCAATTACTATATTTGATGTCAATAAGGAGTACAAGAGCGGGAATAACATATTTAACTCAGCCCAGCATCCGAAAACAGGGGGCGAATTTCGCCCGAGAAGGTAAATAGGTGCACCAATGGTGCTTGTAGCCTCAAACCATACAAAATGTACCAAGACGATGTATAATAGTGATAAATGTCAGATCATGAGGCCAAGGAAGCTTACCCCTAAAAAATGAGGAAAATGGGGGAAAAAAAAAAAAAATAGCACCACTATTTCCTTTGCCTAAATTTATAAAATTTCACATTAATGGTAAGCTTACAGATCTGACATGTCATAAGAGTTAAAAAAATTCAACAACCGGAGAAAAATGACTTGCAATGACATTTTAACTCTTGACTAAATAGTGCATTATATTGGCTGATCGATATGCATTGCCACAGTAAGTCTCTGGCCGAGATGGTCTGAATTACAACTCTTCCACAACGAACTACAAGATTTTTCCATTTCATAGTAGAGATAATAGTTTATACTAGTATGTTATCCTATGTAGTATGATTTGAAGTTATTTCATGGAGAAACCACATGTTTTCTAACATTTTTTTGCCCCACCATTTTTTTTACCCAAATTTTGGGGGTAAAAAAAACACAACGTTTTTTGAGTAAACAACACTTTGCCTTGATGAAAATCAATTTGTGTAGAGTCCCTTTGAAGCAATCCCACTCAACACATCTAAGGATTAAAACCAAAATGTACTGTTCTCCATAAGTTTTAAAAGCGAAAACTGTTTTTTTCACCCCACTTCACTATATTTCATATAATGGGACTGGGACCAAAATCCCAAACACCCCCCCAATTGCTCTACCCAAGACATAACATGTAACTTCTGAAGAAAATCATTTGAAGTGTGGGAGGAGATGTATTTGAGTAGTATTGCATTAAATTCCATTAAAATGGGCCCTTGCGGCTGAAGTGGGATCTTGAACCAAAAATCGGAACACCCCTCGGCTCAGCTACGGCTGTTAGACCATAGTATGACCGAATGTCAGCAATGTGCACAGAAATTCCTAAGAGGAGGAA
Organism: Sclerodactyla briareus; assembly: GCA_026419785.1. Taxonomy (NCBI): domain Eukaryota; kingdom Metazoa; phylum Echinodermata; class Holothuroidea; order Dendrochirotida; family Sclerodactylidae; genus Sclerodactyla; species Sclerodactyla briareus. The sequence continues at coordinate 2,141 of JAODTK010003466.1, read as the reverse complement.
ACGCAGAAGCATTTTAGTAATTCCACATGATAGCCCCAGGGCCCACAATGGGCCTTGGGTCCTAAAGTCCTGCGGCAACTGTTGGTTACGGATAATATACCTCATCAGGAGCCGAAACATCAGCACGTATAGAACAGAAGGTGTAGGAGATTAAAAGATTTTGCTGTATTTCCATATAATGGGCCACTGGACCCTGGGCCCAAAGTCACGAGCACCACCATTGGCCCTCAACCCAAGGACAATCAAATGTAACTATGAAGAAATCGATTGAAGCTTGTGGGAGAAGAAGATGCATTTCAAGTACCAATGTGTGAAATTTCATAAAATGGGACCTCAGGCCCAGTGGGGGACCTTGGACTAAAAATTACTGAACACCCCGAAGGTGCGGTGTTAGTCCCATCATTATGCCAACACATCAGCACTGTGCACCAAAAATTGTAGGAGGAGATACATTATTTGAAATTTTTTACGCAGCATGGCCTATCTTACCCTTAATGACCTTTGACATTGACCTTCAGAGGTCCAAACCAGTCTCATGGTCAATGAACATTGTGTCTAGTTGCGTCGGCACCATTGCAGATGACTGTGTGGGAGCCCAAAAAGCAATTGTTGACACACTGGCATAGCTGGAGTGATCGATAGCTCAGAGTGACATGCAGAATGCACCTAAAAAATTCTCCATTTAGCATTGGTATATACCACAAAATGAAATTCCAATTACCAAATACCAATCGAAAATATTTACGATTTCTTGTGAATCACGATCGTTTTGTAAGACCGCTGTTTCATTTGTGAGCCACGTAATCGAATCAAATATTCCAGTGGAAGTTACACACAGTGAGCACTGCACTGAACATTCAGCATGTTTAAACAGTATGGAATATAGCAGTTGACCGTAGAGTCTGGCATGGCTATGACCTGTACTGCATACAAACTTGTAGAAATGCAGGTCTAGCTGTTCAGTAAGTGATTATTAAAATATTTTGCCTACTGCATGTACAACCAGAACCCAATTGCCTCGCTAGTTGAAAACATGACGAACTTCTGTATGTGTTTTGAAAAATATTCCAAATAGATAGCGATCAACTTTTTGTTAGATACCAAAGAATTTCACAGTAAGTCCCATATAGATACTTTAAATTGGATTTCCCCAAAGATAGCATGACTAGCCCGTTGTACGTACGTACAATCGCATGCTTACCCGGTGTATAGCAGTGTTGAGTCAAGACAGGCACATCGAGACTAAGCCAGGAGAACAACTGCTAGACCGAGACGAAGTCCGAACTTTTGTAGGCTTTTTACACCCACATGCTGTTTTTGACATGATATAGTAGTACAAAACTTAGATCATGATAAATTTGCTTTTTCTATGATCTGCAAAAACAAGTCACCTTCTTCTTCCCGATAATTCTCCACAATCGACAGAACTAGGTATAACCAGTGAGCATAAATCAGGAGTGGCTGAGCATGCACGCCTGCACCCAGCCCACCCCCCTCCCAGGTCGCCAAATTTGTTGGTGAAGCCATGAACTAAAATAATACTCCTCATCACATTTAAAACAAGAGCACAAATGGTGCGGAGCTCAAACTCAAATAAATGGTCATAATATTTCACTTCAGACATGATCAACAAGGAGCATTATGATTACGGAACTTTCATGGAACTGGTGTTTTCATTCTTTAGTTCCTTTGATCTAGGCCTATCCTGGATGTGGGTCATTGATTGTAATTTCAGCACCTCGGGCTCATAAAAACACCTGAGTCTATAAAAGAAAAATGTTAATTAATATTTTCAGTTCTTTAAAAAGGCCTGTGACACTTCTTTGGGTACATATTCAGTTCGCGCTAAGGTGCGCGATTGCGGGATCGCGCACCCTCTCCTGAGTCCAGCAGAGAAATTGATTCATAGCGGAATTCACGCATCTTTTTGTGTGATAGAGATTGGACATTACACAAAACATAACAACACACATGAAGCCCGGTATTTATTGATGGCACATAAAAAATAAAAAATAGATCATTCATTATACATGATGACGAACTCAGTCCTGGAGCACACACAACAGGCTATGCGCAATAACTAGGTACCCAAGCAACCAATTTGTCTGCAAGTAAACAACTCACTAGCTGCTTCTAGTTCT